>JASSUY010008299.1:0-21478 GCA_032466535.1 Forpus xanthops | reverse complement strand
ACTCGGAAAGTCCTTGGTCAAACCAAAACATTCTAAGCCATAACTATAAACACTGGTGTTATCAGCACTGCTCCCAAACCGAAAATCCAAAACACAGTGCTGCACCAGCTACTGCTTAAAGGGGAAAAATGGCTGCTGCTGCTGAACCCATGACAGCATATAAACATGTGATTGTAAGAATGGTTTGGCTAAATTTGGGCTTCAACAGGGTGGTGTGAGTATTTCCACTTACAGCTCCTCAAAGCCCTTCAGGAGGATTTATTTTCCCTTCATTACTTTGCACAGTGTGTAACTTCATGCCAGTATTGCCATCTAGGGTCTTGGTATGGTCTAAATCCTGAACTTTACATACCTGGAGAAACTATAAGCTTAACTTAACCTAACTTAGTTTAACCTGAAGCAATGTGAGAAAGAACTACAACTTTTTCTTCCACATTTACCTGGCATGTTGATCCTTGTGTAGCAGATGCCATGACTCATGCAGTTATCCAAACCAACGTTCTCGGAGAGTTGGAGCCTTCTTTTGTCTCATTAAGTACATTTGTGTTGCTATGGGAACACATGAATTGTGTTGGTAAAAAAAAAAAAAAAAAAAACCCCACCAAAATACTCATTCCTTTAAAGTTCCCCAGGGTTGACAATTCCAACAGGGAGGATCTGCTGTAACAACAGTTCTCATTTATTTATGCCACTGAAATCCTTAAATGAATCATAGGGTGCACTCCTCCTGAGCAGTCTTCCCCCTCCTACTGTTTATCCTTCTCCTGTTTTAGACTCACAGCTGGTTCTGAGACTTTCAGGACACTGAAGTCATTGACTACAATCACTCTACCCTAAGGCATATTTCTCTACTATAAACTTAACAAGTCCAGGGCAATGGTTTTTTTTTTCAAATAAAATTGAGGCAGAGGCTTCCAAATGATTTGTTTTCTCGCAGTTATCACACACAGTGTGGTTGGAGTCAAAACACAGAAGAACTTGCCGGCACCACTCCTGCATTTTCATCTCCGAACACCCCCTGGGTTTTCTCCAGCAAGAGAAAAATTACCATACCTCCAGTCACCCATGAAGTACACAAAGCATGCATTATCAGACAGCACTTATCAAATCTGAACAGAAGTTGGCATCAAATTCTGGAGAAACAGTAGGTAACTTCTTTCAGTGTAACACAGAAATAGAACAGGCTGCTCAATGAAAGCCTGGGCACCAGAAAGCTGTTGAGATATTAATGCAGAGGCAATAGCAGTGAAAGAATTATGATGAGGTCTTCAAAACACTAGAAATTAACCTTAAGAATTTTTTTGCACATTAGTAATGGCTTAGAAATTGAACTATTTCATTTATAATGATAACTGCATGAGCTTGTATTCATCATGTTTTATCAGTTGAGAGCAGACACTAAAATAACTTAGGATGTTTAAGAACATGCAGTAAACCAGTGGCACAGCCAGGTGTTCAATTTGGTCACAATATTGTGCTACAAAAGACCCAAGCCTGGGAAAGCAGCTGTGTAGAAACATAAAAAGTACTTTCTATGAAGAGTTTGCACTGATACTGTTATCTGACTAAAGGCTAAGCAAATTAAATATAAGGACCTGGAAAGGATCATTATATACATGTAATGATATGTAAAGGAATATGACTAATCTAGTGAAACCCTATTCAGTGAAAGCCAGAGCTTCATTTGGTGAATCAGCTTCCAATTCAGACTACCAAAGGAGAAGGACTGGTGTGTAACCTCCCATGATGAGCCAAACAAAGACCATCCCTCCCCAGAAAAACTGTGTAGACTAATGGGGTTATTGTCTATAGGGTGCATTACCTTGGAAAAATGCTGTTTTATCTGAGGTTTACTTAGGTTCCTGAGTCTTATCCTTTTTTTATGAATATACCATATTTGTTGGTGTACATATTCTCTCAAAAATAGAAGCAAAACATTTCTTCATAATGCATATATAAAACATGACTTCAAACAAGATTTTCAGATATTAAACTCAGGAACTCTTCCTCAAATAGTTTCTCAACAGCTTCTTCTACAAAAGTTTATTCTTAAGCATTTAATTTCAGATTCTATGAATAGCACAGTCATAATCATAATTGAATTGATGTTTTAATCCTTCTGTTCATCTAAGCAACAGTAAAGGGAATGCCAATTAAAAAGCAGTTTTGCTGTGATAATATTTAAAAACCTTGTAAAAGAAAACAAAAAAAGTCTTTGACATTTCACATCACCACACCTACCTGAAAATATAATATTTTATATTCTAGTGAAATATGCAGTGAAAATGCATTTTTATGCAGTACACAGATCTCAGTTGAATTGCAGATTTTTTTTGTCCTTTGAAAAGATGACAGGACCTATTTGAATAGACCAGGGATGAGGTCATAGGGTAGCACATGCTGTTTGTCAGTGCATGATTCTATTTTCTTGTATAACTAAGAGAAAACTTTATTGCCTTTTTCCACATACTTTCCACATACAAAATGGAGCAGATGTTGACTAGAGGATGTAATCTAATGATATATACTGCCGAAACGATAAATAATTTTTGGAGTAGAGGCTGGAGAGCTGCCCTGCAGAAAGAGATCAGGTGGTTTGGATTGGTGGCAAGTTGAATAAGAGTCAACAGTGTGCCCTGCAGCCAAAAGCAACAACTGTGTTCTGACGTGCATCAAGCACAACACAGTTAGTTAGCTGCTCAAGGGTGACTATCCCACCTTACACAGCACTGGTGTGGCCCCACCTCAAGTACTATGTGCAGCTTTGGGCACCTCAATATCAGGACTTCAAAACATTCAAGCGTGACCGGAGGAGGGTGACCAAGATTTATGAGGGTGGGTATGAGAGAGAAATTAGAAATACATTGATAGGGCATTTTCAATGAGAGAAACTAATAGGGGCATTGGGGAATGCTGTTGAATTGATATTTGCAGTACCATACACCTGTAAAGAGACTGTACTACAGTTTCCTGATAGCAATAAAAATGAACATTGGGAAGCTGTTTAAAATGTTACTGCTTCACTTCATTTTCTTCTGTTTGGTGACTCAGTGGTGACTTTGTTGGATACTAAGTAATTTGAAATGTGTTCCTGATTGATGAAAGAAATTTTAACCCAAGATCCTTGCAAATTATAAATTGAAAACAAGCAGATAATAGTGTTATTTAAAAATAAACAATTTGCCAAAATGTGAAAACACAAGGTGTCCTTATTTATGGCTTACATCTCAACCTTCTATTTTGCTTCTAAATGTAGACTGCTCTCAGGCAGGTAGAATGCCATTTATGTAATTTCTTCCTTTTCAATTTGTATTTTAAAATTTTTGATAGATAATATTAACAAAGGTGGTATTATTAACCAATGCAAACTTATTTTTAATTAGTCATCTTTAATGACTTTCTAGAATGAATAATATAAACCTAGTGCCATTAGTAGGACTGCATAATGTACAAGTGGACTGATCACGGGGTGCATCTAATCTACTGGCTTTTCCATTCCCATTCTTGCAAGCTACTCTTTTCTGTATCCAAACCTCCAGTGTTAAGGTGGATCAGTAAAAGCTTCCTCATTTAAAGGATCAATTATTGTTAATGGTGTTTATGCATAACTTTAAATGTTTTAGGGCTACGTATCCTTCTGCATTTAGCTTTTGTTCATTGGGCTAGACCTTGAAATGCCCTGGCATGGTGCTTTTCAGATCCTTTGTGTGCTCAGCAGCTGTGCAGAGAATAAGTGGATAGGATTTTCTAGCAAGATGGGATGTATGGAATTAAGACTAATCATTCATATTGGACAGGATGAGTACAGCAGCATTTTTCTTTTTCTTCTGAAAGAAATATTCATGTGATGGGAAATGAAAACTTGTATCTGTTGAATGAACTTTCAGGACGTCTTATAATAATAAACAAAACACTTTTCCTTCCACATTTCTTCTTCCTTTTCTATCCCACATATGCGGAATCATTTAGCAAACAAATAGTAACAATACCAATAATGAAATTAAATAAAAGGCAGCTGCCTACAAAGTTCACCCAAACTTCTCCCACACTCCACTAGCCCCACTTAACAATGTCGATCTCTTTATATAAGCAAAGCCTTGCATCGCAGGAAATAGCCTTGCTTCTAAAAATCAGCTGCACTACTTACAGCAAAGTGGATTTGACTTTATCACTGAATCGTATAAAAATCGGATTAAGGACTCTTTCCTCTTCAATTTCTCCGGCTTGTGCTTCAAAGCATGTAGAAGCCTACCATAAAGCTGTGCTTTAGCACTGGAAACTAATCCCTTTCTTGCAGTGGTAGGGGATGTTTTTTTCTCCACTCTGAGATGCTACCCTGTATTTACCTAACTCCACAGGTGTCACTGGACAAGTTTTCTTCTTCCCTTCATCCCTCACAGTGTTGATAACAATCTTGTCCTCTGCTTGCTTCATTAGGCACCAGATAGCCTCAGTCGCAGTGGTTTCTTTCAAGAGAAAAAGAGAGACCATCCTAGTGTAAGAAGTAAGGAAACTAATTCTTCAGTTCTGTTCCTGAGCAGGGGGTTGAGGAATGCAGGGGCAGTTGGGGAAAGAGCAGACATTAGGGCCATTCAGACCATGCAGACTTCAAAGTCTCCCCATACACTTTGGAGCCCTCGAAGTCAGAGCATGTTGTTAGCTATCTCAGGTTCATGTATTATGCAGACTGTGGAGACTGCTCTTTGATCAGAGGGAAACAGAAAAGAAAAAGCACAGGAAACGGCCCAAGAGGGTTGCTTTGCAAGTGAATAACTGCTTGCTTTTCTGCAGTTACCCTCACTTTCAAGACCTTCACTTTTGTCTTACAAACTTTAAAAGGATAGAGAAGGGTAGCTTTATGTTTGATTCCCAGGTAAGGCCTCTCAAACAGCAAAGCTAGGAATAAGCAGGAGGCTGAGGGTCTACTTCTGTGAGAGGGTTTGTGTTAACTTTGTTTATACATAATGTCTGAGCAGAGGGGGACAAAGCAAACTTTCTTCCAAGAATGAAGCATTTATTTGTTGTTGCCCTACCTTGCTCCCTTGCTTAGGCAATAAACAGAGTGTACATGGGAAGGGAATAAGATGCTTTTGAAAGATGAATCCTTCCCTGTCCTGCTATTCCAGCTTTTCATTTTCTTCAGTGTGGCTATTGCAAAGAGAGGACACCATGTTCAAAGAAAGACTCCTATCCTTTCTTACTCAGCACTGGTCTGAGGATTGTTGTAGTTGGGCCTGTTTAAGAGCCATCTCCCCTGAGGCGGGTCCATTTCAGGAAGGGTAACTTCTATTTACCCCAGTTATTTGATAATTCTGAAGAAACACATTTAGGATTACCTAAATAATTGGGCCACAATTGGGTAAATATACATGTGGTTGTTGAGCCATTTGACTATGTCTATATTCTACTTAGACAGTGACAGAAATTTGCTGTATCATATTGTTAATCTGTTAAAAGAGTGTCTGGCACAGTTTTGGTCAGGACCAACCAGCGCTCTCCAGACAATTCCCAGGCACTTAATCAGTCAATGCTGACCATGGACCATTTCCAAGAAGCGTATTAGATGCAGCCATCCTGTTTTGGAAGGTAAGAGAGTTTAATGGTATAGATATTGACCACTCCATGCCAGTACTATCAGTGCCAGAGGAAAGTCCCAGTGCATTTAGTTTAATAGTGTACATGGAGCCTTCACTCATTTCTGCTAAACAAGCATTGGCTACCAATCTCACATAATCCAAGAGCAGGGATGAAAACTGCATGCTCCCATCCCATCTGATTAAGAGTCTGTGATTTTTCATTGCTGTTTTCCTCCTGCCCTTCGCATTCCCATGTGTGCAGTAGCCCAGATTCATCCACAGGAAGGATGGTATCATCTCTACCCAGGACCCGCCAAATCTTTGGGATATCTTCGAGATTCTCCCTTGGGATATGGGAGATCTTCAGTGAAAGAGAGCCTAAGACTTGCCCCTCTAAGCTCTCCTTTCTAAATATTTTTGTACAGGGCCTGTTTGGGATGGAGTTTATTTTGTTCGTAGGAGCTCGTATGGTGCTGTGTTTTGCATTTGTGATCAAAACATTACAGCCACCTCACTTGTGTTTTATGTATCGCTGAACAGTGTTTTCATGGCATCAGATTCTTCCCTGTTTTACCTTCTTTCTTCACTGTGAACATATTAGAAGTACACAAAAGGTTGGGAGGGAAACAACTAGGCAGATAACCTGAACTAACCAAATAGATATTTCATGCTCAGCAATAAAACAGGATATTCAGGGAGGTTAACCGTCTCTTGCTTGGGGACCTCTTGGTCATCCATCTACCCATGGGAGGTGATGAGCGCATTTGCATCATTTGTTTCTTTTTATGATTTTTCCTTTCTACTTTTCCTTCACTTATGAAACAATTTTCATCTTTACCTGTCATTTTCTTGTTTTTACTCTTCATTTCCTCTTTACTTGTCCCACCACATGTTGGAAAGAGAACGAGAGTGAATGCTTGTGTAGTGTTTAGCTGCCCACCAAGGATAAACCTCAACAATTTTACATCACACAGGTGAAAGCAGTACCTGAAGCCCTACCACAGGCTCAGTACTGTGAACATCACACCTGGATTTGGTCATCTAATTCCTGACTGCTGTAATATAGAGTGATTTTTTTTTTTTTTTAAATCCATCCATTCCTGTCTGGATTCAATCCCTTTTCTATTTCTCCCTCTTTTTACAGGAGTAACACTGAAGAACTGTGGCAGAAGTGAATCTGAAAGAAAAAAATCTGCGTATTCAACTTTAATCAACTAATAACATACTTTCTTGGATTTATTAAAAAAATTTTTAAGAATTAGATTTCTTTTACAAAAACAAACAAAAAAAGCAACTCCATAACGGCGTTTTTGAAGCATATCTGCAGGAAAACCACAATGTGTCTTCCCTACTTATTTATATTTTGTTAAGGACTTGGCAGCTTCTTTGCTTGCTGAGAATAGTCCCACACCAGATGTCTAATGGCACTTACCAAGGTCCTGGAGACCAAGTTGATAATAACTAAAAAGTGCAATTACAATAATTTTCTCAGAATGCCACTGGGTAAAATCCTCCCCGTTACTGTGCACAGGCTTTTAAGCAATTTTCAATCTGTGCCTCATTACACAGTTAGCAACACGTTCTTTTTCACCCCCAGCATTTGTAAGGATAAGCAGGAGCGGAAGGGCTTTTACCTCAGCACCATTTTCAGGGTTATTTTCCCATTTCATTGTGCTGATGAGGCTTTTCTCTCAATGACTACAAATTGCATCCTGTTTTGGACCTAGTGAAGTGAAATCAAACTCAAGAAGGTAATTTCATGCCCATGAAAGCTGGCAGTTTTCTCCTGCGTAAATTGTTCCGTTTCTGAAAGTTCCCAGTCACCTTTTGGTCATACCTCAAAATTGCTGGGACTCAAGGGCAGAAACTGCCAGTTATTCATTGTAATTTTATTAAGTTTCAGCGTTTAACACAGTATGGTCCAACAGTGGATGAAAATAGTACAAAATGCATCTCAGAAGCAGATGAAACTCTCCTGTTGATAAAATATTCACTGTAGAGACTCAATGTCCTACTGAGCATTGTATTTGTCAATTCAAATCTGTGTTCTCTGAGGCTGAATTTAATGGTATTACATGCATGACTGTGCAGTAAAATGCGTATCGTCATTGGTATTTGACTCCAAAGGGAAGTTAGGGTTTCAGATTCTGAGATAAAGATTGAAACTTGAAAGTCTAGGGTGTCCAAGCTAAGTGACAGATTAAAAACAACAATACCACGTGGATATGTGCATGGTTTTAGCAAGCATAGTAATTTTCTTCTTTGCACACTTTAATGCACTAGTATGGATTGAAATTACTGTAAATATACATTTTTCTTAGTGGTAAATGTCTAGGAATATTTTAAGTCATCATCTCATATTCACAGCTTTTCTGCCCTGATAGAAGGTGCTCTGGGAGACAACAACATAAATGAGCAATAATTTCTTTTTACTATATTTGGATAATGTAGCTTTCTGGATCTTTTTGAAGGTAAGTGGAACTTTGATTTTCAAATAATTACCTGAAGACAGAACTTAAGCTGAATTATTCATCTATTTTGCAAACTTCAGCCATTAACATATTTCCAGAAAAAAAATCCTACTTTTCTCTTGAAGCAAATCTCACTTCTCAAGTTACATGTGAATTTTATGTCTGTCAACTGTGATTTTTTTCTGTTCTTTCTTCTTCATTTCTAGCTGACCATGATTATTTTTGTAGGTAGTCAGTACTAGCTTCCACTCTCACTCTCTATCCCTATTCTTGACCTTTCTTTTAACTCCTGAGAAGGATTTGCTGACTAGAGGAAGGTTCACTCTTCTGAGATATAATGAGAATCAAATTATTATTTGGAGACACAGGTCTATGTAGAAGTGTGATACGAGATTGAAAGGCATTTCTTAGCTTGCACAGCTCAGCTCAATGTTATTGCAGAGAATAGTGTCCTGGAACCTCAGTTATAAAATCATTGACCAACACCTTGAGGCAAGCTGAGCTTCCATTCCCCTTCATTCGTTCCAGAAGTCTGTTTCAGGCCATAATGCTTGGTAGTTAGAAGCCTTTTATATTCAACCAAATTACACTTATAGTTTATCAGAATTTCTCTTTTTTGTTCTATCCTTTTCCTTTCAGCAAAAAAGAGCTCTTCTCCTTAAGTGTTACCTTCTTAATGTTTACAGGTACATTCCTGCCCCTTTTACCATGATTATTCTTTAGGTTAAAGACAAGTTCATTAGGTCTTGAAAAGTTCTCCTTTGTTTTTATATTAGTTTATTTATACATTCCTTCAGCTTCTTATTTCAATTAAACATTTTTAACATTGACCAAAGTGTCCCATGCTGAACATTAAATTTCAGATGAGATTTCACTAGTACCTGGCAAGACAGAGAAGATCTATGACCTTTTCTCTGTCTTTTAAATTAATTGTGTCCTGTGAAGACATGCATCGAGGATGTACAGTACAACGCACTCTGAACAGCTCATGTTTCTCTAGAGCATGACAGAAGATGCCTTTTTTTCCCACAGGAGGAGAATATAATGCCGCTACAAAACTTACTCTTCTTCCTCCAGCATGAGTATTCCAAAAAGGAATAATTTACACATCCATCCTCATAGACTTTTTTTTTTAATATGGTAATCTCCACATAGTAAAACCTATCTATCTTCCTTGATTATCTGTTATCATCCTTTATCTGCTCACATCTCCTCCTTGCCTTCACCTCTTCCTCCCTTTCTTCTTTCCTTCCCTTCTTGATCCCTTTTTCTCCTGCCAGAAGCATCACAGCCATTCTTTTAAACATGTATGAATCAAATGTATGTAGCATATGAATCCTCACGATGAGATGAACTGAAGAATCAGCCAGTTGTTTGGGGCCTGATTGACTTCCCAATCATATTTTATGTGTCCTCAACACTGGCTGACTTATGAACTTCCCACTGTATTCAAAGCTAAGTCTGCAGGAAGTCTGACAGTATGAGGACCAGGGCCAGCTGGAAGTGTCGAACAGACTAGATGATGTAATTATTACATGATTCTTGTATCAACAGGAATGGGACAAAATAATTCTGCTTCCTGGACAGAGGAGCAGGAGCAGACAGGTAGAGTCAGTCTGCTCAGTTGAAGCAAGAATACTATATAATTTAGATCTAGCACTGAACAACTTACGATCCTCCCCTAAATCACATCTTATTTGACAGGAGGCTCATCTAACTCTGACAGCAAACATAGCTACTGCTGACCATAAAAAAGCCACTGAAGAGATAACATGGACAATTTACTATTCATCACACCACAGTACTGTAGAAAGTAGTAGCCAGGAAAGCTGAACTAACTCTCCATTATACAAACTCCATGGTGCCCATGCTATGAGCTTATTGGGTCTTCTGCATCTGAGAGCTTTAACACGCACAGGCATCTTGTCAGAAGTCATCATTAATAGTCTGATGGCAACCAAATAACAAAGCAATAGCGGGTTTTGTGACTTAGTTGTGGTTTGGCTTCAGGACAAATCCTCCTCAACCTGGTGAGAAGGGATAGTAGGTCAGACCAAGATGCACAAATGTGTAGCTGACAGTACTGACCTCCCTGTGGTGACTGCAGGAGATGTGAGATGAGGTTTGGTTTCCATCAGCCTTTCCAAGGCAAAGTAAATATTTTTATTTGAAAACACACAGCTACTGCAGTGAATAGAGTGGGTTGCCTGAAGGAACTTCTTTTTCTCCTATTTGCATTTGGTGTAGCTGTTTATTACCCCATGAAGTTCATGTTGCACACTGAATAGTGAGCACATTATCCACCTGTGGCACTGGTGAACAAGTTTTTTGGTGAATTCTGTAGCCTTTTTATTTACTTCAGAGTGGAAAACAGTCACCTGTGAACCCACACTGAATGCAGCAATGCAGGACATCAATCTGAGAAAAAGTTTGGAACTTGTTTTTTGCCTATACCTTTTACCTCTTATACTTCATAACATATGCATCTTTGTACCATCACAAGATTTTAATCCTCTTAATATATGTATGGCGTAGCCTAAGGTTGGTTTAGTGCTCAGTTGAGTGTAATGGCAGTTCAGTAATTAACTCAGTTATTAATGATATCTTTTAGTGACAGTTAAAACAACTAAAAATTAAGGTTCATATCAACAAACTAAATGACCTTAAGGTCCTTTTCAAACCAAACTATCCTATGATTCTATGATTATAAACTTAAGTCTCAACTGATACTGAGTTACTTTGCCTTTAAAAGGAAATGGGCAGATTAACATATCTCTATTCTATGATTCTATGATTATAAACTTAAATCTATACTAATGCTGAGTTACTCTGCCTTTAAAAGGAAATGGGTGAATTAACATATCTAATGAAGACCAAGCTAGCACTTCACTATGTATATTTTTTTCCAATGGATTCGCCAGCTTATAGCAGTGAGAACTTAATACCTTGGTGAATCTTATCCTCCCATCAGATTTAAGTGAAATGAGACTCCGGCTGAAACGCCTAGCAGGACTCATTTCCTCAAGAAAATAGTCTGTGAAATAGCTGAGGGATTATTGAAACACTTTTATTCTGAGAGAACAACTGGAGCATTGACACTTCACCGCAGTACTCCTTTAGGATCGATTGCAAAACTCTCCTGTGTACATTGGCAATAAAAGGATGTATCTAATTGATTCCACTTTTCCATTTTGCCTTGTTCAAAGGAGGGGTCAATATTTGCACCGACTGGGGAACTACCGAAGAAATTCTGTTAAAAGCTTTCAAAGTACAAAGCCTATAAGTAGCCTTGTCTAATAAGAATATTGCTTGAGAAATTACCCCAATGAAGAGTGATGTGGTAGTTAAAAGTTTGTGACTAATATGAGTATTTTCAGGGGCTCTCCGTTGTTGAGGTTTTTTTGCTCCTACTTTACTTTTAGCACTTCAGCCTAACAGCGTATGTGAAGAGTTATCCTAGAAAATATTGCACTGATTGGACCTACAAGAATATCCTATCAAATATAACTTAAGGGAAGCAGAGCCTATTCTGGACAGATCTGAAGTTGCATCACAAACTTTTATAAGATGTAAGGACCACCATGCAGGCTTTATACTCTTGGATCTGCTTCTGCTGATAAACCTGGGGTAAAGGACAGTAATAAAACAGATAAACTCCTTGATAGTAGAAACTGTTCTACTTGACATACTCATTCCCCTCTGGAGTATTAAAATTAGTAAGTATTTTCTACTCCTATGAGTTTTGTACTGAACAGGAGGGCATTTAGCACATGCTGCTGACGAGTCCAACCCTATAGAGGGAGACAGAGTTGGAGGTGTATTTTGGTGTACAGGTCTGTATATCGGCACCTTTATTATGTGGTGGAAACTTTCTTCCCAGGCAAACTGAAGGGAATTGCAGTATGGTTCAAGGGCAGGTAGAAGAATTGCGTACTTGGTAGTATTTATCATGATTTGAACTTCCCTTTCCCTTTTATTTGTTTAGGAAAAAAAGCATATGAAAGTCTTTCACGGAGAGGCTGTGTCATTCACTATTCTAGACTCATTAAAAGGAAGATCAGCTGAAAGCAATCCTGTCATTTGTTCCTCATAGAAGTAATTCCGTGCTTACCATTAGAGCCCAGAGTAATGCCGGAAGTAGTGTCTGTAATCTGAATTCTCCCTCTCCTCCTTTGAGTAAGAGGGAATAGAAGAGGAAGAAAGGTGGTATAGTGTGATCCTGCCATTTGCTGAGGAAGCCAGTAAGGCTGAAGTACTTCCTCTTTGGATCTGTCATATTTTTACCTCCAAGTTCATTTCCAGATCATAAGTGTTTAACATTTCAGCCTGACCTGAGCTAAGGAAATTAGGCAAGTGGACTTCTTCCATGTTAAACAAAAAAGTCAGTAATATCGAGGTTTTTCTACAACTCTACCCTAGAATGACCTCTGTGTTTCTAACAGCAATTAATTTCCATCTATTTTAACAAAAAAAGTAAAGAAGACACGTAGCTGTCGTGATACACTTAGAAAACAGCCTCGGTGGTGGCTGATGGCAGCAGACGAATAGTGGAAAGGTGGCTCAATTCCTGCACCTGTTTTTTCTGGTGAGGACCACACTGGAAGACTTTTAAACAAATATCATGCTAAAAAATCTAATATTAAGCTAAAATAGAAACTCATTGCTTAACTATAACAACCCCGACATCTGGCTGCCTAGAAAAGAGGTTTAGGAGGATTTCAGTATTTAAGTATGATTTGTCTTTTTGCTGTTGTGTTCATTCTATCAAAAAATATGGCAACAGAATAAAAACACGAATTTATGTAACATTAACAACAGAATTGTTCTAATGCAGTTTTGATCTTTTTCTGTGTATGAATCATCTTGTAGAAAAGGAAATACAGAACACCAGAAACTTAAGGCAGTTTGTAGAATGTATCTAGCATATGCTTTCAACTGAGCTTTGACATATTACCAGTAGTATAGATTAAGCTTTTCAATACAAGCTCTTGAGCATCAGTCCTTGAATAGGTTAAAGATGTTCAACCCTGACACAGAATCCAGTAACGGAGCAGAAAAGTGTCAGATCTGTTCCCCTTCCAATTCAGTATTTGCATGTTCTCCAAGGAAAAAATGCATCCAGACTTTGTGTGACAATCTTTATGTCACACAAGTATTCCCTTCTGCTGGAGGACATGTCCGTATAAAATACTCACTGGACATTTTAATGAAATTCTTTAAGAAGTACAAAGATGGTATTTGACTAATGCCCTATGACAGCTCCTGAAATCTTCCTGTTTAATTCCAGCAGGCTCTGTGCTGTCATGATTTTTGATAGTAGAACAGCCTCATCTGAGCTCATAGTTTCATTAATAAGAAGCAGTGAGTCCTGGACAGCCAACAAAGAAATCAGATTTGTAAGAATTCAGTGGACAACTTCTAAGAAAGTCATGAGGTAAAACACAAAGCAAACCTATGGGCATTAAGCCATATGCTGGGTCTGAATCTCCAATTTACGTCATCTGCAACTGGAAAAACATCAGCAAACAGTGATTCATATACCCTCAGGATACATGATGGTAATCATGTACCGCATGGAAGTTATTTACCAGAGCAAAATTGCACATCAGATGTACACACAGGTTTGTCTTTATGGCCACCCTGTTGTGCACGTGTTCTGTGACTAGGCACGGTGCACCACCTACTTGGAGCTGCTTCTAACACCATAACCTTGGCTTGTCACAGTCCTGCCAGGTACACAGTGACAATCATGGGAATGTACAACTCATTATAATCATATGAACCAACACTGACATTATGTGGCTACCTTGCAAATAGAGGAAACCTCTTCTTCAGGTTTCAATTGTGACTGTCCACTAACTGTAGGACTAGGAACCTCTGTTAGTGATTCGCAGCTGTGGAAGCCGACATAATAGTAACAAAATCCAAATCTTCTCTCTTGTTTTCCTTCCAAAAATGTCCTATGGCAAGACACATCCTTCACATTATGTACAAAACAATTGTGCAAGTTATTTGGGGATGGTCGCGACACCCCACTGATTCACTTTATGTAGCCAGTGGCATTTCAGCTTTGGAGGAAATGACATGGCCATGCAAGTGCTAGGTTGGATCTAAAGGTTGCTGCTGAGAACAGAAGCAAAGATTTGCTGCCTCTTTAGCCCTGCCAAAGACATTGCTTGTCAAAGACATTCCCAAGGAGACAAGGCAGCATGCCAGTTTCACAATTCCAACTCCATGGAGCACAAAATGCTCTTGGGAAAGCTTGGATTGAGCCCAGACTGAGCCAGACATGGAAAGTCTCCAGTTACTATTACTGGTGATTTAAAGTAGCTTTCATTTTGATTAGATGTGTCTCCCTGCCATATAGAGATTACTTTTATGATTTATCAAAGCTTCTTAGGGATGTTCTTTCTGAGCTGCCTGCTGCATCTTTATGGTTAGCACAGCAGTGTGCAGCACTTGAGAGATATCGTTGTATATGTTCCACATTTAAGATTAGGCAGGGTAATCCATAAATAACTTTGCATCTAAAAAGCTTGTGGCAGTATTGGATTATACAAGCATGCAAGATGCATGCTTGTGGCAAGAGCCTGTACAATCTAAAGTGAGATGATTCTATGACTTTAATGTCCAAGTCGACCAAAATCAGTTGCAATTTTGCTGAGAAATCACCAGATCTAACAAATTGATGGAACATTGTCAGTGTTTCCTGAGGTAGTCCATCCCTATGCATGGTGCAAGGCACACTTCTTGCATTTCAATAGAGTAACACCATCACTCTGCACTCCCTGCAGTGAACATTGTTTTGAAACCCTACCTCATGCTGCTTATAGAATGAAATCATTCTAGATGCAGGAGCAACAATCGCTATTAGTGATTAATTAACGGCTGAGTTTGAATACAAATGCAGCAGACATAACAATGAGAAGGAGAAAAGGCAAGCAACGATGAAAGGCAACATTTATAATTTGGGTGTTGATTCCTATTTGCATTTTCATAGCTCAAGAAAAAAAGCACAGCCCATGTTTCATCCATCTCTCCAACTGTGTGCAATTTTGCATGACTATGAAGCTATTAGTTGCCTATGTGGGTGAAAGCCTACAGCAGAATCAACTGTAAATAAAGTAGATGAATGCTAATGTTATCACTGTGCGCGCGTGCATGCATATGTGTGAGAGGTTACAGGAATATGTGATTCACTCTTTCTCTGACTCAAATTAGAGCAGAATTGTCTCTGGGGCATGATAATAAAAACTTGATCAGGCCAGTGTGAGCTCTCAGGAAGCATCCAAGTTGAAGAACAGGTTGCTAATACCACCACTCTGTACATACCAGTGCCTGGTCAATGATACCTGGAAAGACGAAATGAAGAAAGACCATACTTAACGATTTTCTTGACTAATTAGGCCTCTGTTCTGGCACTGTAATGAACTCAAAGTCCAACAGACCAGTTTTTCCTTATTTGTTTGCTAATTATATTCTAAATTGCGTAAACAGGTGTTTGAGTGTACGCTAATTCAGTCTCTTTAGTTTTAAATTTGCCTCCTGATTTTTACAGTCAATTGTTCACCACGCTATGTATGATTTTTGATGACAGGCAGTTTCAGTGTTTGTGTTGGGGGCACAAGTTAGAAGAAAAGGAGAGAAAAATTGGGATACAAAGACTATGGGAAGTAGTCTAGGTTGCAGATATAGGTACGAGTTACACCTAGGAGAACAGGACCAAACTTCAGCCTTAGGAATGCAGGATGCACTGTGCTTCCAGGTGTTTGAGTCACCAGACTCAAAGTGACCAGATTCAGTTTGGGCTATAGACAGCAACATTTTACCTGCCTGCCTACTTGCTTTTAGCTCTCTAATAATATAGGAAAAAAGCCCTGTCCCGGCCTTGAAAAGAGATGAAAAGCTCATGTGTCCTGATTGCTTTGACATTTGTTCTGCAAACCTCAGAAAATATGCCAACTCCTGTAACATATAGAGGACAAATGACTTGTTAGAATCAAGGTAAGGCCAATTAATGTTCCGCCTGTGAGAGTGGAGTGCAATTATAATCAAAAGTAAAAGGGAAATGCACCAATTATCCCTTCCCTGCTGGTGGTCCTTTTGCCATTTGATATGATTAGGAAATGAGTCAGAAAAAAAACTGTCTATACAGACATAGGCACGATACAACAGTCTTTTGTTTGCCACTAATCAGTTTGCAGCATGAAGGAAAAAATCCCCTAAATTTTGCACTCCCTCCCTGTTTGTGATGGATCATACCAGTTTCTTTATGTATCTGCTGGCTTTGGGTGCCTCTGTGGAGGAGACCTTTGAACACTTCTTTTTCCACAACAATTATCTGAAATAGCATAAAGATCATATTAGAATCATAGAATAGTTAGGGTTGGAAAGGACCTTAAGATCACCCAGTTCCAACTTTCCTGTCAGGAACAGGGACACCTCCCACTAAACCATGTCACCCAAGGCTATGTCCAACCTGGACTTGAACACCACCAGCGATGGAGCATTCACAAATTCCCTGGGCAACACATTCCTTTGCCTCACCACCCTTGCAGTAAAGAATTTCTTCCTCAAATCCAATCTAAACTTTCCCTGTTTAAGTTTGAACCCATTACCCTTTCTCCTCTCAGTACTGTCCCTGATGAATAGTCCCTCCCCAGAATCCCTATAGGCCCCCTTCAGATATCGGAAGGCTGCTCTGAGGTGTCGATGCAGCCTTCTCTTCTCCAGGCTAAACAGCCCCAACTTTCTCCTCCTATCTTCATGGGGAAGGTGCTCCAGTCCCCTGATCATCGTTGTTAGAACGAGGAAATTTCTTCTGGGACTTTGCTCCACTTCACTTCCATCTTTTTCATTTCTCATATTTACTAATTTGCTTCCTTCAAGGTACTTGGGCAAAAGGAGTTGGATAACTTCCTGTCTAAGCATTAAGAACCACGCAAAGTACAGACAAAAGGAAGCAAAGATTTTATTGACATTTCTTTACACAGAACACAAGCTACACAAAATGCCACAATAAAGCATATGTAGAAAAATAGTAGAATCATATTGGCACTGATGACTATTCATTATTTTTATTATTATTATTATCTTCATCTTATTATACAGTTTTCATCATAATCATAATAAATAAGCATTAAAATTTCACAGTGGCATTATAAGCTTTACATTCATGATCTTGTTTGTACAAGGGACCATGTCAGAGTTCTTTAGCTTGTTTGTATGATCATGATTCAAAGTAGTAGTTTTAGAAATTAAAAGCCCTTTCCCTTAACCTATAAGGATCTATCCACATTAAACCAATGACTTGATCCCTTGGAGAGGTCTGCATTTGTCTAAAAAGATGTTACTTTTAAAACACAATTGACCAACTGGAAAGTTAGCCTTAAATAGAACCCAGGACATTTGCTATCTTCTGGTGGTCCAACCATGAAATGTCATGAATGCTACTGGCTGCCATTCAGCAAGATCCATAGGCTATACAAACTGTTCTACCAGGTTAATTCATTTGGGGATTTGACCCATTATATAAAGACTGCATTTGAACAGCATTTGCCAGGATCAGACATTTAGTCAAGATTTTGTGAGTACTGTTGAGTCAGAACCTACATTTCAAGAAAATTGATTTGCACCTCCATTTTCCCAAACTTTATGGAATTGACTCAACTTCTTTTGTTTCTATTTTGTGAGATCATCTTATGCCATTTTTTATGTATCTAGCTTAAATCTTGACAAACATACTTAAAGAAATTGAAGTATATGGCACTTGACAAATGTTCATTATGGAAAGGAAAGTAAATTAGAGAGGCAGACAGAGCGTGTATTACAAATCATGGTGTCTTAAAAATAAATAAATATATAGTACAGACTTTCCAAGCTCTCAGCCTCTAATTATTGCCTCTTCTGTCTGATTTGGAATGTAATTTGTGAGAAGTATAACTGTCTCAATCAAGTATAATAATGTCTTACTTAAATATACAACCTCTAGTGCCACATGAGAGGATCAGTTGTACTCATATTCAGTCCACAGAAATGGTTATAATTAAAAATGCCACTGACTACTCATCTGCAAAATTCAGCCTCAGCTTCAAGTTACTGTCTTTAAATCCAGATTTGCAGAAGGATGCACTTAATGTCACATGCACCAGTTATATCATGCATATTGCTTGTCCTGAACAATCAGCCTTGAAGGAAGGAAGTACTTGAAGAACTATACACCTCTAATGCGTTGTTTTGCAGCCTCTGTACGTAAATGTGGGCATGTACACCAATGCTAATATTTTACGCTTACTATGCATGAGTACAAATTGTTAGTAGCTCCAGGGGCCAGCCTCTTGATTTTTCACATGTTTTTATGAAAAGAGAAAAAACAAAAAAACAGAACCAACTCCTTAAAGTTGAAATTAATCACTTGAAACTAAGCCAAATGGTATTTGTCAGTTGCTTATGTGAAAAATATGTCTTATTTCTTTTCACATATTTTCTAGCCTTTCCCTTCTTAACAAAAAAATGTTGAAGTGTGCTTAAGAAAATCACTTTCAGAGCTCATTACTTACAGGAAATAGTAAGTTTTAATTCCAAGAGTTATTTCCTTATTGTTTCATAAAATACGTAAAACATAATTAACTCTTTAAAGCATAGGATAAGGAGTTTCACTGAAGTATGCTCTTGTCAACTGAATTCTATTCAATATCAGTTGAAGAACAGTGAAGGCCTAATTTTAGGCATTGCCACTGAGATGAGAATTAATCCAGCATTGTGAGGCGTTATATTTGAATAGATAATGGACAACTGTGAAGTTACTCTTGATGACATTGTTAACTTTAACAAAGTCAGAACCTGGTTTGCAGGGTTACAATTTTAAAACACTTTAAAGAGAAATTCTTCACAGTTTCCTAGGATCTCAATCCAAGATAACTGTTCCAGCATCAAAACCAGAGCAATTGTGTTTGTGTGTCGCATACAGGGAAAAATACAACATCAGTTAAGACCTGCCTCACGGATGCATTTTATTTGCAATATAAACCAGAATTTTCATGGAACAGAGGGATAAGGAAGAGGGCAGGATTCACCTACTTTCCTTGGTTAAATTAGACCATTAATATAACCTTCCCCTGAACAAGAAAGAAGGTCCTGCAGCAGGCAAGTCTTCCTAGTTAAGGCTTATGCTGTTCATTGAAGATAATATTGATTACAGAGAAAGTTTAATTTTCTAATACCTCAGATGTTGTTACTAAACATAAGTGGAAAGATGAAGACTTAAAGTCAGATAATTTTTTTTTTTTTTTTAAGAACTTTAGTATATATTAAGGGATTTATGGAAATGATTGAGGCTTTAGTTTAAGACTGTGGTTAACAAAATCCCAACTCAGTAATAAAACGGATTAAATTTTCAAGCCCAGGAAATCCAGTGCTGTGTTAAACTCTTCAATGTTTAAGAAATCTCATTATTAGAAACAAATCCAAGGAACAAAATATGGGCATAAAATTCTATTTATTACTGAACTTTTTTTTGGAACATAATGACCTGTGTTTTGATTTTGAACTGACACTTTTTCCAAACATAAAATATTCTGGAATTATTTCTTTTGGTGAAGTGGATAGGGTTTGGGAAAATATTCTTTTGCTTTTTCCATTATTACTGCCATCCTGATGGGAGTATATTCCCGTCACATCATAGACAGAAGGAAGGCATACACTGCACGTTTGCTTTCTCCCACCTTTATCCTATCAGAGCTATAGTTGGACTGTTAGTCACCTGGAGATCCTAAATGACATGGGACAAAGCACTTCTTACTTCATAAGAAGACTTAATGGCAAAAAGGAAATAACTAATTTCCCAAGGTGGATGCATAGTCAAATATATATAAGACTAACATTAGTAAGATGAGTGGCAAAGCTGATAAATCATTGCTCTATCAGCTTAAAAGAGGATGCTTGGTTGAAGAGGATGGATGTCAAGGAAAATTAAAAAATGGCGACAAGCTCCCTGCCTCAGGAGATGGGCAGATCAGTTCGACATGTTATATTGACCAGGGAAACCATGGAGGGGTAGATAACACTCATCAAATTCAAGACCGCTTAGATAAGGTCAACCAATGGTATGCCAAAAGGTTGACAGATCACTGTACAAAACAGTCTGTCTCCTCCAAAGAGGAGGATGAAGCCAGCAAAATGGTTCCTTCACAGGAGATCTGGAGGATAACCAAAGTAAACTCTCCCCAAAACTAGAAATCTATTAGATTCAACAATGACCACTAGTTTCTAAGTGGGGTATGGCATATGTACGCTGCATATGGGAACATACATTCAATATATATGGGAACATAACATACATTACATAAAGGAAAAGACATTTCTTTGTACATATGTACGTACGGTATACCACACATATATACTGAACATACGGAATATATGGCACGCAAGAACTATCTTGTATTATAATTTTTACTGAAAGTGATAAGACACCTTAGATCAAAAAGGTTTGCTCAGTCTCTTAAACTTTTCCCATGGATGTAGCTGCATATATTATAGTGTATCGGAAATGCTCGGACATCTTTCCACAGTTGGGAATCATGCAGGTAGTCTTATCTGTACAAAACAGCAAGCATTTCTCTTGTATTGGTACAGGTAGATTTCTACTTCTGCTTTCTTATGCTTTCAGGAAGGAATGAAAAACTTCTTTAATTAGTTGCTAGAAGTTGCCATGAAAGTTGAAGGATTGGTGCTTTCAGCACCAGAAGCTGTTATTACCATAAACCCATTTATGGGAAGTATAAAGTGAGGTTGTTGCAATACTTACATATCATACTCCTAAAAAGAGTTGTTTTAAACTGGACTTATTGTGGAGGAGGTTTTTTGTTCCTTGGATAGGCTGTATTTGCAGCTAATAACTTTCAAAGACAGAAAGGCATGCTGGGTTGCAGAAAGAGTAGTTCTGCTCACTCTTTCATATTTTCAGGAGTAAAAGCTACTTTCATATGTGCATGTCAGTGCAGTCAGACTTCTGGCACATCCATGTATGCATGCAAATCATCTTCAGATAGATGTGTTTTTTACTGCATGGATAATATCAGTGGACTGGAGCACCTCCTATATGAAGAGAGGCTGAAAATGTTGGGGCTGTTCAGCCTGGAGAAGAGAAGGCAAAGTGGAGACCTCATAGCAGCCTTCCAGTATCTGAAGGGGGGCTATGGGGATGCTGGGGAGGGACTTTTCAGGAGGGACAGTAGTGATAGGACAAAGGGTAAAGGGTTCACACTTAAACAGGGGAAGTTTAGGTTGGATCTGAGGAAGAAATTTTTTCCTATAAGGGTGGTGAGGCACTGGAATGGGTTTCCCAGGGAAGTGGATGCTCCATCGCTGGTGGTGTTCAAGTCCAGGTTGGACATAGCCTTGGGTGACATGGTTTAGTGGGAGGTGTCCCTG
>JASSUY010008297.1:0-14230 GCA_032466535.1 Forpus xanthops | reverse complement strand
CGGCGAAGCTGGCCCGGTGCCGGCGCTGCCGCCCCGCCGCTCGCCCACCTGCTCCAGCCGCCTTCCTCCTCCTCCGCCGGCCTGCCTTGCCGGCCCGGCTGTCGGGCGCGGCACGGGGTCGGATCCCGCTCGCCCTTCCTCGCCGCCGCCAGTCCCCGGCACCAAAACCCGGACTGGATTCCCGCCGGCCGCGGCTCTGCCAGGCGCTGCGCGGAGCGCCGGGGCCGCACTGCTTCCGCCCGCAGCCGCGAGCCGGTTTCCCTGCGGAGGGTCACCGGCTGAGCCGACCGCCGTTTTCGGCCCGGGTGGGAGCAGGGTGCCGGTCCGTACTCACCGGCGCGTCCCCTCCTGCACCCCGCCGCGTTTAGTCAGCGCGAAAGGCAGGAGGGCCGAGGAGCAGGACAGGGGCAGGTGTCCCGGGCCTGGGTGGCATGAAGTGGTTTCACCTCTCCCAGAAAACAGGAATGGGAGAAATAGAACTTTGGGGGAATAAAGCTGAGAAGGAGCTGGAGGGTTTGGGAGGTTAAAGATGAAAAAGCAGAACAATTAACACCCTATTGAGGAGGAATCTGCCCACAACAACTAGGGAAATAATTTCCCGTTGAAGTTGTAGTACTTACTGGCTTTAAAATACCTTTCTGAAAAGTGTTTTTAAATTAATATGGTTTCCAGAGTTTTAAGTTACTGCAGCCACAATTTAAATTTATTATAGGTTTCTATACCAGTTATTAAAGCCTCCTGAGACTCGGTTAACTGAGACTTCAGTTTGTCACATGCTTTTCCTATCCTGTTCCTCTACACACAAGCCTTAAGTCTGCATTTACATGTTATTTTTGAGCCATATATATTCTTTTCTATTTACCAGTGAATGACAGCAATTCCCTTTTCAGCGTTCAGTGCCTTTTTCCATGCACATTCTATTTGAGAGAGGTGCTAATGGGCCAAATCTACACGTAACAGCATGGGGCCATGCTTCACCTCTAAAGCTGGGTTAACTTGTTCCTGTCAAAAAGTAACGGTATTTATTCATTTTGGAATATAGCATGCAGCACGTTCTATATGAGAAATGGATAATACAGTACCCATTCTCAAAGAAATAATAGTTACTTTTCATGTCAACCCAACACCACAACCCAGTTGTTTTCATTCATTCTTCCAAGGTTTCCAATTTGACAGTGAAGTTATGCTTAAGTTTTGCCTTAAATATGAATTCCGCCATGAATTTAAACGGTATTCTCAGTTCCCTCAGACTTGTACCTCAAAGGTATAGAAATTGAATCATTCAGATGCATCCTAGTATTAAAACTATTTGAAATATTTCATGTCATTTGAATATCACTTCGACCCAATGGTGATCATCTGTAGAGGCCTGTGTTCAGTTATCTGTGATACATGATTATAAACCCGTTACTGAAGGTCTCACTCCTATCAGCCGCATACTGGGATATGCATAAAGAGACTTCTTGACTTTTTCAAAGCTCTGCATGTTTTAATTGTAGCAAAACCAGAACCAACCTTAGAAATTCTATGCACCTGATCACTGGATTGGATTATATTTTCTAGCTTGAACACCACAAACCACAGAATGGAGACTAAAAGGATCTCCTGTGGAAAGTAGTAATAGTAAAGAGTAGCTGGGCTTGTACAGACATGTCTGTTGACTTCCAGCACTGCTCACATTTCAACCTCTGTTTGAACTCTGTATTCTGCCATTCCATCACTCTGGTTCCAGAAACCCTGTGTAAGATACAGCTGACTTGATGCCTCTTGCCCTGAGGTTTTGCTGGGTGAACATAAAAAGAGACTGTTAACCAATAATCAGGCTTTCAGTTGTCAGTTCAGCAACAATTGTTTCCAAAACTCCTAGCTGGGCTCTCTGTTTTGGGAGCGTGGTGGCAGGAGTCAGAGAGGCTCAGGCAGGTTCTTAGGGACATGTAAAACATCCCAGCCCTGCCAGCTGGCCAGCAGGAGGCTGCCCCATCCTCAGGGATGCTGCCTCTTGTCCCCCCCGGTAAGGCTCCAGCAGATCATGGCCCCTCAGCTCTCGAAGCAGGGCAGGAGAGTAGGGTAAGCCCTGGAAAAGTTTGACAACGTGGCTGAGGAATAGTGTATCCGAATTCTGGTAGAGAGAGAGGCGGCAAAAGAGTTTTGGGGGCAGGAGGGATAAGGACAGGCAGTCCAGAGTTCACTAACAGGCAGGGCAATCCCGGGAAGGGGTTTAGAGAGGAATATTGACTTTTAATCAGTAATCTGAGCTGCTAATGGTTTTTCTTCCTGCTGTGTTATCAAATGCAATGAGAAGCCCGTGTTGACAACTCCATAACAGATTGGTTAAAGATTTCTAGCACGTCTCAGGCAAGCCAGATTGGAGCTGTAGTAAGAATAGCTTCTCTCAACAATATTTGATACACACAGAAAGATAGAAATGACTGTTTTCTTCATTTCTTCCAGTCTATCTGACTTGCAGTATGAATGGAGCTGAAGCTGAACCCATTTCCCTTTCAGTGCTTCCCAGACGAATTAAATTATGGAGGAAGTTTTCTAAGGATGGTCAGGGAGTCCTAGATACAGTTCTCCTCAGCGTCTTTACATTCACAAGTAGAAAAGAGACAAACACAAGCCATAATCCACTCTCACCCATCAACATTTTTTCGCCGAGATTCAATCTTAGCACTCTTGGGGTGAACTGCTGAACAATTCTGGCCCACAGCCATGTCCTGACATCAGTTAAACTTGTGTGATACAAGGGGCAATATGGTATCACTTCACTCAACAGAGATAGCTCCTGATTGTGCTACAGCATGATATGCCTCTAATGAAAGTACACGCTCTGGCTGTAATAATAGCTGTTTACATGGCAATGATTTCCAAGCTTATTAAAAGTTAATGTGCACATTCACACTTCCTTTGTGTACACAGCTTTCCAACACAGCACAAGAGTTTCAGATGCTTCTTCACCCCTAACCTTAGCAATCAGTTCGTATTTCCAAACAAGAAATGTCTCTCAGACATATGAGACAATTCTACTGATAATTATATATAAATATATATCCCTCTCCAGAAGTTCTTCTGGAACATTCTGTAAAGGTGAATTACAGTGATAGCTTTGCAGTTCATCTTGAATAATTATTGTCTAACTTCTTCCAGGAAACCTACTGGACAGTTCCATGCCACTAGCCACTGAAAAAAATCTAGCTTTCCCTGGCATCGACTTATACTGATTAAAATCTGGTACAGTTTTCATACCATACTTTCCCCAAACATTTTTTACAGTCCATCTCTCAGTTAAGCATTCCTCTCATTTTAATATAATTATTTACTGATCCGTTTGACATTTTGTTCCATTCACCTACTGCTCCTTTGTACTGTGATCGTGACTGCAGGCACAGCTCGCTTGACACCACACTGCAGAAAGTGTTCCTTTTGCTGGGGAAAGCAGAGATTCTTCCATAACGCTCAGGCATTACTCCATAACCAGCTTGTTTGCTGGTCCCACAACTGCCTCCAGCATGGACAACTTATCTATCAACAGTGCGGCTGCCAGCAGCAATAAGCACTAGCTACTAGCCATGGCTACCAAGCACTACTAGAGGTGTGCTTTAGTTTGCCTTACACAAACCCACAGATACACAGCTGTGTGCAGTTTGCTGGATCACCCAGAATCCTGCCTTGACTACCTCTGCTTTTTCTTTCCCCTGCTTTTTGTGTCTGATGTGCCTGTAGAAAAGTAAAACATTTCTTGATTCATTTTGTTTCATCTCTGAATATTTTTTCACTTTGTCCATGAATGCCAGCTTTTTATCACTAGAGGCAAGATGCCCTCTGCTCCTACCTCCTCCCAGACTGATGCTATGCTGCAGTTCCATGACTTTAAAAAAAAAGTCTAGCAGCAAAGGGAAGCAAAGAAAACCTCTATTTTCTGCACAACCACCACCTTTTTTTTTTTTTAAGCACAACCCTCCCGAGTAGCCCTTCGCTTTTCAGAGTGCAACAAATGTATTTGTTTGAGTTTTAGTATTCAAACCAGCATGTACACTGTGTTCCACTTCTCTCCTAATCCCAGGCAATTGAGTCCCTGCCAAATTCTTTATTTGGGGACCTGCCTTCTCCACACCCACTTCGTAAACTTTGCATTTGTTTTGCTTTATAGTGATCATTGAAGTTCTCACTCCAGCTGGGAGGACAGCCAGGCACCTTCAAGAACAAGGGAATGATTGACAATATTAAGCAGAAAATTGTCTACCAGATGCTGTTTAAAAGGAGAGGTGGCAACCTCCTGACCCTCTTCTCAGTGAGCAACATCATCGCTTCTGTGACATGCCTCTGCCCTGCTCATCAACTGAGTGGGGAGCACAAGGTCACTGTTGTTCAGTGATATGCCATCCTGCAAACAAGGCTATGCCTTCTGCTTGAAGGAAGCTCCGGTGCCAGCCATGCAATGGAATGAAGCATCAAAATTCATCAGCCATTATGTGTTTTACTGTGAGGTGTCCCTGCCCATGGCAGGGGGGTTGGAAATAGATGATTTAAAGGTCCTTACCAACCCTAACTATTCCATGATTCTTCTCAGTTACTGCTGCAAAGCACTGGCTAAATCTGAATAATCTTACTGGTACGGAAAGGAGTTCTGGGTAGCCCATCCTTGCACGGTGGGAAAATGAACATCAACTTGAACTGCACAGCTTTTTTAAAGGCCCTCCTCAGATTTTTGCTGTTGTCAATTACTAATTTCATGCATTTTACATTCTTATGCCTCTTAAAAAGCCCTGTTTCCTAGAAAAAAAGGCCAGTTCATTGGAGTTTCATGCTAGTACTGATACAGGGATTTCAGTTCATTTTTATTCAAATTAACTAGTCTGAGGTTGACAAAGGGATGAATTTGAAAGAAGGAAGACTAACATTTTAACCATGATGAAGAAAAAGAGAAAGAAAACACTTTTTCTTAACAAAAGCAGTGCAGGACAGAAAAAAAAAAAAAACAAACAAGCAAACCACAAACAGAACCAGTTTACATTGAGGGCTGAAACACAAATGCTTGAGCACATAATAGAAGTAACTATATATGTAAGTTTGGGTTTGCTTGTTTCTTTTTTTTTTTTCCTCCACAAAACCCATATTTGGGGGAGTTTCAAAGCTGTTTGCGCTCATTCGTGCATAGTAAAAGGAATGTGTGTGAACAACAACCCCTAAAATGACACCCTAGATTATTAAAGAAAGGTTATAGAAATGGAAGATGGTAACTGATATCCTATTCTAAGGAAGTGTATTCATTGTCTTAACTTAGGTGGAAATTCCCATGTAAGTTAGATTGAGCATACTTTAAGAAAACTGCAAAATGGGACGGCAAATTCCTCTTTCTCAGTGAAGCATCACTCTTCTTGATTTCTAGTGTCAAGGCTGAATTCGCAGAGGTAGCAATTATACATAAAATAACCATTCTTTTCAAAATGAACAAATTATATCAGGCACTCAGAAAAACATAAACATTACAGGACCACATAAAACAGTCCTTGCAGACTCACTTCTTACATGGAAACTCCACTGTAAATCTTGTGGAACCATGAAAAAAGACTGTACAGCTGACAACACCAGCAGTAAGCAAAAGTACAATTTTATTTTGATCATCTCGCTGTCATATAGTTTAGTATAGTCTTATTTGCATAAATCCTTAACGCTGGAGATGAACACTGCTTTGAAAAGGGCACTCACATTCGTTTGGGCTTGCTTACCACACTGACATTAACCCTGACGGCTCTGTAAGTAAATAGCACTGTAACCAATATATAAGGGAAACATCATATGACTTGAGAATCACCCATACCTCAAACATTTCATTACTCAGCTAAATGCTTGTCACTAGCTTGAGTGAGATGTAGGAACCATTTTCTGTACTGTACAAGCTCCCACCTTCTAGTGAATACAGAGGACTCATTAAAGGTAACTTTCGGTTTCGTGATGTGGGTTTTTTTGTTGCTGTTTTGTTTTCTTGGTTTTGTTATTTATTTGCCTTTTCCCCAGGGAAGAGGTGCTCCTTCCCGTCAATTCCTCAGAAGTCTTCAGAAAACACCTGACAGTTTTGATAGTCCGGGTCTTCCCTAACAAAAAAGTCTGAAAAAGACAACTCCAGACTATTCGTCCTGCTTTTCTGCTCGGTCCTCACCTGGGAAAACTCGGTTGACCTTCCCACCTCTCGCACCCTGCCCTCCTCCATAAAAAGTAACACACATCCCTCCCCCCCCGGAGCTGGAAAGGCACAAATAAAACGGACTCTCCCCCTCCAGCAACATGCCCTTTGCAGTCACACCGAAGAGGAGCCGAGCCAGGCGCCGGCAGAGACCCGTCGCAGCTCGACACCGCCGCTGGATGCATGAGGGCCGGCCGAGCTCCCGCAGCCCTCGCTCCATGCTCCCGCCCGCGATCCTGTTCAGCTTTTGCCTCCGATTTCTCCTTCTGCCGGCAGAGCGCGGCCCGTAAACATGTGCGGCCCTGTCAGCGGGGTCCGCCATGCCCGTCCTCCGCTCCGCGGCCCAGCCGCCGCCGGGCGCGGGCCTCCCATTGCGCAGCAGTGAGGCAGGGGCCAGGGGGAGCGCAGCAGGCGCTCGCTGCGCTGAGAATAAGCGGCGGCGCTCCGCGGGGTCGCGGATCGGGGCGGTGGGGAGCGTGGGACAGCCCCGGTCCCGCTCGGTAGCACAGCGGAGGAGACGCGGAGGCCCGGGCACTCTCGGTGTGCCGCAGGGCTGAGCCGTGCTCCTTCGCCTTTCCTACGCGATGGCGGAGGTGGGCGAATGGGCTGGGCTCTGTCTCTGTTTGCGGCCCACCCCTCCATCGCAAACCACGCTCGTACGGCCCCCTCGCTTACCGTCTGAGGTGAGGCGGTCTGTGCTGCGGCTGGGTGTAAATAAACATTTTAACACCCCCCCCCGCACTGAAATAGGAGGATTCGGTAAGACTTTCATCTCCCTTAAGCAAACAAAATCTTTGTAATCTTCAGCGGAAAGGAATGTTTGGAAACAGCTCAGAAATCAACAAATACATAAAATGACCCAAACTCGGCTCAGTTGCACGTCATGATTGTTGAGGTAAAATGGAGTAACTGGGAATTTATGACTCGAATTGTATCAGGACAATGTGTAGTCCAGTGGTTAATACATAATACAAGTGTAAGCATGCAGTATTAAACACACTGCGGGGTTTGGGTAGAATATGCTTAGTATAAAATGCAGTCAAGTTCACAAATAATGCTGTGGCAAGTTCAGTTCTCCAGTTGCAGCACCCCCCCATCCCCCCTGGAAATGGCAAAAGCTCTTACATGTCACCTACTAAATCTCATTTATATCTTTGGCTGTGGTGGTTGGGGCTTTGGTTTTGTTTTGGGAGGGAAGATCTCGTGAAACTGAATAACTCAGTTTTGAAGTGGTGATGTTTTAAGCATTTTCTTGTGATTATTTTATTAAGTGTAATGTTTTGGCTTAAATTTCTGAGGTATTTTAATTAATTTTTGGTGTCTAAGTGGTTGGGGTTTGTTCAGACACACTAGAGCAATCCTGTTTTGCTGGCTTCCTTTGGTAGTGGTGTGTTTTAATCTATGATTTGTGTAAGCAAAAATAAAACCTTGCGGGTACTGAAAGTGCTACTAAATTAAAAAGGGTTCTTTTCCAGTGTTTATAGAACAAACTCATTTGTGTATAAACGTTTTGGGGTTTTTATTTTTTTAATATGAACAAACTGCTATACCAGAGAGCTGTGGGAGGAAGGGAGCTGAAGGGAGGAGGGAAACACAAAGAGAAGCCAATCTGATTCCCCTGGAGGCTTTCCCTCTTCTTGGTATTGGAGATACTTGATCAAAAGGTGCTAACACAATGCACAAGTTTGGTGTAGATGGCAAGACAATGAGTTTCACTTGAGCTACAGTTTAATGAAGCATCTACTGCCTTATTCGAGTTAGTGATTTGGAACATGTTACTTAGCTACACGGTTTCAAAGCAGAAAACAAAGGCAGAATGAAGCATTTCAGGAAAGCACAAGGTAGAGAAGGAGCAACAGGAATGGCTGTAGTCACAGAGGAAGGACAACAAAAGAGGAGTGGGGGAGCAGGGGCATCAGTAGTGGGAATGGGAGTGTAGTCCTGGGGCAGTGAATGATAGCAGAGATATTGATGAAACCAGTAACTTCGTTTCTAATATATTTTTCCTTAGCGTTTTCGCTTGAACACAACTGTCCTTCACAGTCAGTTTATTGGGGCAGGGGAGAAGTGGGTAATAAAACTGACATTACGCCCTTGTGAAAGAGGCTTGGTATAATTATGCACAGTGCAGGTAAGTGTCCGGAGGGTATCTGATGCAGCTCTTGTTAAAAATTTGGATCATTTTATTTCTGTGTCTCAGTTTGTGAGGTCAGATTGTCCCTCAAGCTACTCACAAGTTCAGCTGTCTGCAAAGCCCACATTTGAGAGACTTGGGACCTATATTACCATTTTCCTACAGTAGTGTGGAGTTCTTACAGAACACTGATTTTAGATGAGAATTAACCTCTTCTGCCACGAAGCACTAGGTCAGCAACCTGTCACATGAATTATTTTGAGCATTTTAAGTTTAATAACTAACACGTTGCATAGTTCTTTCAAGAAGGAATTAGTTAACTGCCACTATCTATCCCTGCTAGTTATCTGTAAGTAGATTAAAGAGAATGATACTGCTTTTGCACATGCATTTTGCAAACGTAGTCCCTGGTTGTACTGTCTGTTTTGCAAATTGCAGACACTGAGATGAAGGGTCTATAATTTTCTAGCTTGCCTTTCTCTTGGAACACTGGTGCTGCACTGGCATGCATCCACTTTGCTGTGACTTCATTTGAATACAGCAAATTCTTTATTATGATTAACAAAGGGTTGCGCTCTGGTCTGCTTTGAATCTCAGTCTGCTCATGGAGATTAGTGGGTTTTGAGCAATGCCAACTCACCAAATATCTCGGCTTCACTGATCTCAAAGACATTTGTGACAATGTAGTAGTCATTTTCATGCGTGTTCTTGCCTTTGTATGGATAATGCCTTAGTAGTTCTGCTTTCTGTTGCTGTTTGATCCTCCGTCTCATTGAAAAGGGTTTAAATTCAAAACCTCTCTTTCCTCATATGTTGCTTCTTTGAGATACATAAACACATTTGTGGTTTTAATCCTCAAGTACAACCCTCCTTCACCTCTTTATTTTGGGTGAATACATTGCAAATGCCTATGTTTTATCTCCTTCTTCACAGTAGAAACAAATCTTGCCTTTCCCAAGGCAACATTAACAGAAGTTGTTCTTCAAATGAGCAAGAAGAGGCCAGTAGCTTTAAAGTAGGGAGGTCCCAGTTACATGTCTTGATGTGGCCCTATGTCTCATTTGGCCACAAGAATTAAAAAGTAAAACTTTAGGTGACATCATATCAGCAGCCCCTTTTATTTTTTCATGCCAGTGTCTCAACTAACTTCTTTGCCATTTAGCAATCCCTAGTCTTCTCTGTGGACTCCTCACCACTAGAACATTTGGGGTTTAAAGCTCTTCTTGTCCCCAGTTTTAAGACGTATTTCTTTCCTGTAATGAAGAAGTGCTCTTGTGTTGTCAAAGCTGAGTGGTTCTGAATAGCTTCCATTTAAAAATGAAACAACTATTAGCAAACTCATCCCTGTGTTACACTATTCACTGCAAAATGGTCACACAAGTAAGATTTTCTAATATGTAATGATGGTATGGTAGTCCAAGTATGAAAAGATCTTCCATTTGCATATTTCTCTTACTGCAGCTGGAGTAAGGCATCACCATTATCATCACCTAAAAGATGAAAATATGTTCATTAAGATAAATCTGTCATGGAAACAGAGCTTTATGTTGCTCATTTATTTCAATGGATAGAACTAGGCAGTAATAGAGAAGTAAGCCCAGGAGTGAATTTTTTTTTAAGGAGCATTTGCAGTTTGGGGTTTATCTTAATTCATATTAGTAAGACATATCATGTGGCTAAATAATATCTCATGTTGATGTTTAGCACTGTACTTCATGTACTGAACACAGCCTTGTATAATAAAGTAGGATCCTGGAATGGCAAATTTAAAATTATCTTAAATAAAGGTGATGAGCCTCTCTCCTTCCCAAAAATTTCTGAAGTCAAGGAGTATTATTTTATCTTGATGTATGACAGAAAATTATAACCCCCTAAAAAATACTAAGCTAAATTCTGGAAGCAAACAGACTCCAAGAGCCTTGTATTGCTACCAGGTCAAACTATAGAATTAACTGCCTCAGGAGCACAGCAGTTAATCTCCAAAGCTGTGTCTGGTTTCAGAAAATGGGTGAGTGCAATGAATTCCTTATTAAACCAAATAAATTTACTAAATCAGCTTTCTGAAGAGAATAAAATAAATCTTCAGAGCTCTTAATTCACAGAAAGCCCAGATCTACCAGCACAAGCATAAAATAAGTCAGAGGAGTAGAAAGTATTAAGTGATACTGAAAACAACCCAACTAGACCTTGGTAGTTTTTCTACAGGAAGTTGCTGCCAGTTCAGGATTTGGATGTCTTACTCCCAATCCATGTGCAGTAAATGATATAATATATTCATAGTACTTGAGAGGTTTCTTCTAAACAAATCTCTGAAGATCAGTCCTACTCAGTATCTACCTGTATTCTGAAGGTCTATACGGCCTTCTGAGATGAATCCAGTGGATCAGCCAGGGCCTTCCGTTCTCTACATAACATACACTCTGACATCAGCAGCACAAAACCAAAGGAAGTGGCATAAAAACCTTGCAAGAAAGCTGTATCAGTGCTGTGCTATACTCACAGCAATAAGCCACAAACAACATGTTCACTGGCAACAGCCTGCCTGGAAGAATTACTGTCACTTCTCTCTCGCTCCAAGTGCCAGATCAGCCTGAGTTGTGAACCACTGATCACTTCCACCTGGTGCTCATGATTTTGGGTGGGAAAGATACGGTAGCCTGGGGCTGTTAAATCTGGGGCAAGGTTTCACTAAAGGCAGTGTCTGAACTGCTACCCAGCAACGTGAGGATACCCCTGCCTTCATGCCCAGGGATGTAGTAAATCTTGCTCAGTGGGATTTATATTGTTATGAAGTGTTAAAAAATTGGGTTTTGCTTTTGTACTCAAATAGATATTTTCTTGCAGTGTAGCCATGGTCTTTGCTACTCAGGAAGCCACTTCCAGATCCAGCATTTCCATATACTTTTTCTGGGCTGTGCTTCATTGGGATCACATCACCTTTGCAGATTTACATAGCTTCCACCTCAAGTCACACTGTAGCTAAATCATCTTTCAGCTGTCAACATTTACCGCCAAGGTAAAAAAATACAGACCTCTACACCCTGAGTTCCAGTTATGCTTCAGTCACCTTGATTATGGTACACTGACCTGGCCTGAAGATACAAGCAATAGCAAGAGATACTGGTTTTTGGTGCATTTTTTTGCCTCAAAGTGTAATTGAGCCACAAGTTTTGTGTGTAGGCATATTCGAGCAGAGCCTGAGCCTGCTGAAATTTTTCAGTTAATTGAACTTGAGTTCCATTCAGAGTTACAGTCAGGGAAGCAGCTTCCAATGCATGCATAGAAGATTTGCTTGATAATGAACAATTTAAAAACCTGCTAATGAAACGTGGTAGCACTAGATAAAGCCAGAAGGATTGTTATTGAATCTGCCCAAAATTCCCACTGCTGAAAAAAGAGCAAGATGTTCAAATAAAAAGCAAGGTTTTGAAGTTTGCCTGTCAGCAATTACGAGGAGTAGGAGATAATGAGGAAAAAACTAATGGCATTATTTTGGAGCCAGAGCTAGAAAAAGATACCCAGTGCATGGGTATCACAGGGCTCGTACTGTATAATGATTGATGATTCTGTAATCAGAGACCACATAGAGAGAAACAGGCTGAAAATTAAATGATGGAACGCTTCACAAATGGATTGTAATTGTAATGCAATGATCAAGAATTTACAGAGAAAGACTTTATGGCCCCTTTTTAACAAGCTGCAGCATTTCTAACAGGAATAATTAGGGTTCTGACAATGAAGGATTAACTTTGACAGTAAAAAATAGCCTGTAATCTGTGTGTCACATGCAGCTTTCTACTGACACACAACCTCATGGTCTAGTGCACCAGCCTTCACAGCAAATTAGTCTCAGTTTTACAATATTCTTTAACCACATCAAGTGGTACCTGGAAAAATAAAGTTCTTTTACTATGTCACTGCTATTTAGATACTCTTACAACTGAAAAATTGGAGACTGATTCAGTAATAGACTTACAATCAATGTCTCACTGTGGTTAGGATTTTCTGGTTTTAGACCTAGTAGTAAAAAAAAAAAAAAGGAGAAGGAATCCTTTTCCCTTTTGAAATCCTCAGGCTGGCAAGCCAATTGGCAAGCTAATGGACTTCCTTAAGCAATTCACTGTAATTCCTTGCTGGAAAGCTTCCTCCTCTCTAGAAGAAAATCATCCCTCAGCTTTCCACAGAAGTGAACAAGTGCATATTGAAAGTAAGTTATAGCATACATTTGAGGTGATGAGTAGGGTTATGGTTAGAAAACAAGACTAACATGAGCAAATAGGCACCAAAGAGTCCATGCTGATTTGAACTAAACAAAACATCTCTTCTTTTGGTCAAAGTCAGCTATATCCAGCACATGGGCATTTCAGCCATGCAGTACACATAATGCTTCTGATATCTTCAGGAAACACAGGGACTGTTGCAATCTTCCAGAAAATTTGAGGTGTTTATGAAGTTTTGAATTTACCTTTTCTGCATTCGACATAGGATATGCACATATTCTATTTGGGAGTAGCACTGATAGGAGCCAGAATTCTTTCTGACATTGGATGTCACAGTGCAGCTGACCTCTTTCTTGAGGCAATCTAAGATGCACTGAAACTGCCAGTTCTCAGATATTCTGGTCACAGTTTTTCATCAGCTCATTAGAAAATGGAACAGTTTTGTTAGCTGTCTCAAGCAGCTGGTAAATAGAAAGGGATTTTCTTTTCTGTAGTGGCTCACAGAGTCATAGAATACTTCGGGTTGGAAAGGACCTTAAGATCATCTAGTTCCAGTCCTCTGCCATGGGCATTGACACCTCACACTAAACCATGTCATCCAAGTCTCTGTGCAGCCCGGCCTTCAGCACCACCAAGGGATGAAGCATTCACAACTTCCCTGGGCAACCCATTCCAGTGCCTCACCACCCGAACAGTAAAGAGCTTATATCCAATCTAAACTTCCCCTGTTTAAATTTGAACCCATTACCCCTTGTCCTCTCACTACAGTCCCTCATGAACAGTCCCTCCCCAGCATCCCTATAGGCTCCCTTCAGATATTGGAAGACTGCTATGAGGTCTCCACGCAGCCTTCTCTTCTCCAGGCTGAACAGACCCAACTCTATCATCCTGTCTTTGTACAGGAGGTGCTCCAGTCCCCTGATCATCCTGGTGGCCCTCCTCTGCACTTGTTCCAACAGTTCCATGTTGTTTTTATGTTAAAGACAACAGAACTGCTCACAATACTCCAAATGAGGTCTCAGGAGAGCAGAATAGAGGGGCAGGATCACCTCCCTCATTCTGCTGGTCACACTCCTTTTGATGCAGCCCAGGACATGGTTGGCTTTCTGGGCTGTGAGCGCACACTGCTGGCTCATGTTCATTTTCTCATCAACCAACAGCCCCAAGTCCTTCTCTGCAGGGCTGCTTCTCTGGCTCACCTGTAGCTGTGCCTGGGATTGCTCTGACCGAGGTGTAGGTCCTTGCATTTGGCATGGTTAAACTTCATGAGGTTGGCATCGGCCCACCTCACAAGCATGTCAAGGTCCCTCTGGATGGCATTCCTGCCCTCCAACATATCAACTGAACCACACAGCTTGGTGTCATTGGCAAACTTGCTGAGGGTGCACTCAATCTCACTGTCCGTGTCACCAACAAAGATGTTGAACAAGACCGGTCCCAACACCGATCCCTGAGGGACACCACTCATTACTGATTTTCAGCTGGACACTGAGCCATTGATACTACTCTTTGCATGCAGCCATCCAGCCAGTTCTTTATCCACTGAGTGGTCCGCCTGCCAGATTGATGTCTCCTCAATTTAGAGACTAGAATGTCTTGTGGGTCAGTGCGAATGCTTTGCACAAGTCCAGGTAGATGACATCAACTGCTCTACCCCTGTCCATCAGTTCCGTATCCCCATCATAGAAGGCC
>JASSUY010008296.1:18350-36064 GCA_032466535.1 Forpus xanthops | reverse complement strand
GAATCAAAAGAATGCAACTCCCACAGGTTGAGATAAGAACAGTTTAGTAACTACGGTATAACATAAATCACTACTGCCAGCACCGATAATAATACAAGAGAAAATACAAGGAAAGAGAATACAACAGATGTTCGCCTAATACCTAGCCGCACCACACACTGCCCCCTCATCACCTGATACCAAGCTCGACTACACAGTGCACCCCATCACCTTATACCAAAACCCGGCCATGCTGTGCACCCCCCCTGCACCACCATCACCATCTTTTCCAGTCTCTCCCCTCCCTTCCCGTTTCTACCTCTCAGACATGACGTGCTATGGTATGGAATACCTCTTTGATCAGTTTGGGTCAGGTGCCCTGTCTCTCCTTCCGCCTGGCTTCTTCCAGGCTCCCCTCCTCCCTGGCAGAGCATGAAACTCAGAAAGTCCTTGGCCAGCCTAAACAATCTAAGCCATAACTATAAACACTGGTAGTAGCTGGTGTTGTCAGCACTGTTCCCAAGCGGAAAATCCAAAACACAGTGCTCACCAGCTACTACTTAAAGGGGAAAGACGACTGCTGCTGCTGAACCCATGACAGGTTTATATTTTCATTTTGTAATTTTGTAAGCCCTCTTTGCCTTAACGTGTACACAAATATATTGAGTTCTCAGCTGAAGAGGTTTCTGTGATGAATCAGTCTGCTTCTGAACTCCTCTTACTTCCTATAGAGAGAGTATTATGAGCAATTGTGGGCTCTAGAATGTTGTGGTGATTTCATACACATGCCATATCAAAAATGTTTCTGTGTAGAAAAATGGGGATCTGTATTCTTGTACTGCTTTTAGCTCATCTGTTTGAATCATGTTAGAGATGATCAGGTGAGGTGCAGCCCCGACAGCAGGACAGGACCCTCAGGCTGCCTTTAGGTACATGTCTGTGGAGATCAATAGGGTATAGCTATTAGTAAAAAAAGGCTGCTTTTGCTTATTTTGTAATTTTCTTCTTTAAATGGACTCTTCAGGTAGTTTGGTTTGGGTTTGTTTGTTTTTTTTTTTTTTGAATAAATAAGATCTATTCTGTTCACTATGTCCTTCTTACACTATAATTTCCTAATGCACTGGACTGTAGGAATGCAGACCACTTCAAAGGAGGCAGATGGTGGAAATCTCTCCAGTGTTTTCTCAATATAAGAAGGAACATGGCAGTCTAATGAAGTGGCTGGATGAGGCTGAGCACCGTCTGCCAGGGCTGCAAGGTGCGGAAGATGAACAAAACCTACAGGTAAATGAAACTGTTTCAGGAGCGAATAGTGAATGCTGTGTATGAGCTGCAGAGATTCCATACATGAGGATCTTAACAGCTGTTTGATAAGTATTTGGAGACAAGTGTTTTCAAACTGTCAGCATTCATTTTTCATTAGGAAATTATCTGTGTAGTCTAGTTTGGGATTCCTCCATAGTCATCATAGATCCAGAACGTCCCAGCCATCAGGCCCAAGTGTTAGAATGTGATCTGGGCTGTGTGGTTGACTCAGGACAGTTTCTCTTCTTAGTCTTGCTCATGGGGATTATGCTTAGCTCTTTCGATATCCTGGCTCAAACAGGCTATCAAGTGGAATCACCAACCTGATTCAGTGTCTGGTTGGTGCAGGTATGACAAAAACTTTGTTTGAGGCTCAAACTCAGTGTCTCTGCATCCTGTGGTGTCTGGATTTTTCAACTTCTCTGGTGCTGCCTTTCATGGCCTTGAGTGCTTAGGGAGTGATAACTACCCTTATGATCGATACTATTGTATACGATGAAGATTAATAAAAATGACAAAGGTTGAAGTATTTCTAATGATGCGTATGTGCAGTTCTTGACAGTTTTACAACTGATTTAATAGGATGTCAGGATCTGATAAATTTTACTGCCTAGAAAGCTGTATGTCTTTATGTCTTAATTGTTGAGACTACAGATATTTTCAGTGTTTCTTGTGGGGTTTCTTGATGTTTTTGTTTTGGGTTTGGCTTGGGTTTTTTTGTGGTATGGTGCTTGTGTGTAAGGCTTTTTGGTGGTGTTTGTTATTTTGTTTTTTTTGGAGTTCTTATTCATTTTTTTTTTTTGTAGTTTTTCTTCTTTTCATCCTTCTTTGGGCTTTGACTGCTTGATAATTACATTAATATTTTAGGCAATAACAGTGAGGAACCTTGTGAAGCAGTGAGTAATTTCTTGGACAAGCTTGGGGGCTAGGCAATCTGTCAAGTATTTCTCAGCTTCTGGGTATGAAGCTTCATAATTAAAACTAATCAATCTCTTTTTGACTGCTGTGTAACTTTTTAACCCTGCACCAATTAACTTGGAGGCAGGGGTAAGTGCTCTAGTTCCCTGTAAGACTCACACCACAAAATCATAATGTGGTGCTCTTCATTAACAGCTGTAGTACTATGTGGCTTCAGGTGCCTATGAGAGCTGTAAAGCTATGGCAGACAGTCTGCTTTCCTTGGTCATGCAGTATTAGCTATGAAAGCAAACCTTTTCAATTTGCTTCTCTAAAGACAGGCTTTTTCAAATACAAGCCTCCTGTGCAGAGCTGGGCAGCCAAGATGGCCCCAACATCTGTTTAGCTGTCTGACATTCGACTGTTCTGTTGGGTCTCCAGCAGTAGCTCCTGGTGCATTGTGGTGCTTGCACATGGGCTTTTTGGGACCTGACTGATGCCAGGGAATTTGTTTGAATGAAATGGGGATCCATACATATTTAAAATAAACCAACATGATTTACGTTTTCTGTTTGACCATCAGCTGCTTTGAATGAATTGACTACTGTATTGAAAAGGGTGCACCTGGATGTTTTCTTTGCTGATGGGAGCAGTCCAATTGTGCCACACACTGATCTTCCTTGTTGCTGTTGGGCTCATTGCAGTTTGACTGGTATTCACTAAGGAAGATCCTTTGCCTCCTGTAAAGCCTTTTCTTTAGGAATATACTGCAGCTAATCCCTGGCACTGCTGGTTCCCATTCCTGGATTACAGCACTTTTACTATCTGGGTGCTGAATGCAGAGTATCATGTAAATATGGATTACCCTAGCAATTACAATAAACTATTGATGGAGAGAGGTTACCTTTGCTCAGAATTAGTTAAGCTGTGTAAAAATAATCTTACAGTTCTAGATGTAGTTTCTAAATCTGGCTGAGTCAGCTAGAGTTTCAGAAAGGGACCACAGCAATTTTCATTACTGCTGTGAAGCTTGGAAACTGCCACTTTTGCTTTGTGTGTCTGTTTCTGCAGCTTTATGCTATTTGAGTGGTAAGCTGGCCTGTCTCAAGTGGCCTTATTTTATTTTTATAGCTTTTTTTTTCACCTAATTTACTAATTGATTTTGAAGCCCAAAAATGGGACCGTACCATTTATAAAGGAGAAATAAAGACAGAAATATTTCCAAATATCATTGTTGTTTCAGCTGAACACAGTTGCTCCAGAGATTTCTTGAAGCCACCAGACTCGGATTATTCTCAGCACTAAGGGGATCCCTAATGCTAAAATTCTGCAACAGAAAGGTCCCCTCCTCAATTTTTACCACCTGCGTGAACCCCCATAGCTTGATGTACTGAAGTGCAGTGAGCACAGGAAGAGAAATCAGTGCTTGAAATGAACAAACAGGAAAGGGAGGAAAATAAGATTTCAGCTGCCAAGCTGGGGAGTGGACCCCAGCTATGGTTTTAAGTATCCGCTGTTTATGTTTTTGTAAACGAGTGTGGAGGAGGGAATGGTACTTGAAGGTCATATATATCTACAGATTGATTTGCTGGAAGTAGCTGGATCATACGTATTCCTCATTCTGTATACTTCTAGGGATTGTGGAGTTAAGTGTCTCTGAAATATTTGTAACCGTTCTGCGTAGCAGGTACTTCTTGAATTAACTTGGTTTTGCCACAAATCCTAAGCTAGAAAAGCCTACAGTGGAAGTTTGCATCTCCTTGAGTTCCTACTTCTCTAGCCTTGCTTTAGTATTGATTTAAGTTGCTTCTGTTCTGATTTGGCTCAGAATGAGGGAATGGAAAAATTAAACATTAAATTGCAGAGGTAATTAGTTGACTAAAGCTCCTGAAAGATTTTCCCAGGTTTTAGAGAATTGTTTTGAGTGATAATAACTTTGCAGATGGTGAGTTTGCTGTTGCAGGCACAGTGCAGTTTTTCCTGTAAACTGAAACGTACACACCATCTTGAAGGCTTTTAAAGTATTAGTCTTGTAATAAAGAAAACGTGTTTGCTTGCCTTCTGGGGAAGGTTCTGAATCTTAAATATGAACTATAGATTACATTGCCCACAAATATATTGCTTACTGACTGCATTAATTAACCCAGAAGAAGAAATAAAATGGATACGAGATGTTTAGCTTTGGAAGACATTTTATCTAGAAAACTAGCTATTTAACATTTTGAATGTGAGAGAGAAGTGGCAAGGAATGGTTGAAAAGTGAGAATTTCTAATCAAAAGAGTATTTATTGAGAGGACAAGGGGTAATGGGCTCAAACTTAAACAGGGGAAGTTTAGATTGGATCTGAGGAAGAAATTCTTTACTGTAAGGGTGGTGAGGCACTGGAATGGGTTGCCCAGGGATGTTGTGAATGCTCCATTGCTGGCAGTGTTCAAGGCCAGGTTAGACATAGCTTTGGGTGGCATGGTTTAGTGTGAAGTGTCCCTGCCCCTGGCAGGGGGTCAGAACTAGATGATCTTAAGGTCCTTTCCAACCCTAACTATTCTATGATTCTGTTTGTAAAGGTAACTAGTGTACAGTGATCTGAGATTAGACTGAGTAAACACTTTCAGTTAACATGTTTGTGTAGTTAAGCATGCAAGGTAAATTATTGAAATTTATGTCCATTTCTTGGACAGTGTTTTCAAAATGCATTTATAAGTAAGTCACAACATATCTTTGAGTTGACTCTTTGGTAGAATTTGTGTAAAAGTGGAAAGAGGAAGAAAATCTGAAACTGAATTCTGAATTGCAGGTTAAACTGGATGCTAAGTATAGGAAGAAACAAATTTTTATTTGACCACTGAATTACAGTTATTTTTAGGAGCTCTCATCAAGAGGCCTTGTTTATAGGATGTAAACTTGTAACTGAGTATTCCTCTTTTTTCTCCAGTTGGTTTTCTGGTATTTAAAAAGAGATCAAATTTAATCAACATTTTCTGTCACCACTGAAATTAAAGTAGAAAATGGCTATTGAGTCATCCAGTCAGATCTCCTCCTAAATAATCTCTGATTCACTTTTTATGTATGGGTGCTTAAGAAAAGAGTTTGATTGCCTGGTTTTGGGGTTTTTTTGATTGTCAAAAGCCCCAACAAATGAAACCCTCGAAAGCAGCTGCTGTGACATTGTGGTGTTTGATTTGTGTGAGAGGGTTATGTCAAACTTCTGCTACTCCATTTTTTAGTAATTATGCTGCATTTTAGAAGCTCCCAGTCTGTGGTGCAAGGTAAAGAACAGCTGAACAATTAAAACTTTGTTGTAGTAAAGCACTAATGTGTTTGTAACACGTATGTTCACCTTTAAGAAGGGAGGTTGTAAAAGTGGGAAACATCATCTCAGTGACTGGAGGCAGCTGGGAGAGATTAGTGATAGGGTGTGCTCTCCAGGAACATAACCAGGAATTCACTGATTTGCAGAAGGGCAAAAATGTGGCTGGCAATGGTGTTATTGGGCAACCAGGAAGTTTCCGTATATGTCAGCATTGGCAACAAGTGGAAAACAAGTTTGCTGTATGCCAACAGATGCTGTTTTAAGCCTTGTGCAAGTTTTTTTCTAATAGGAGATAAAGCAGTGTGTGTGAAGTTGAAAGGAAATAAAATGCAGTGACCTGTTTGTCTTGGGTAAATCTAGATTCTTAACTGTTACCTGTGTGAGAATGGTACTTAAGCGATGATGGAGAGTTAGAGGAAACACCTTGTGAAGATGTGGGCTGCTGTACTGCAGCAGGCATCCTGGTGTTTGTTCAAACCCTGGCTTTTTCCATGTTGCTGGGGAAAAGATACTTCGAGTTGCGCAAGGTTTGTGTGATTCATTTGGAACTGGGACCTCTCCTTCCACAGGAAATCTTACCACTGGGTTTTGTTCCAAATTTCAGTGATGGAAACTAACAAAACATATACAAATCCTCAAGAAAATGTGTTCAAGGAGCATCAAGGACCAAAATTCTGTATTTGTATCTGAAGCATATAGTATAGTTTATGGTTTTTACTGTGGTGCATACATGCTGTACTGTTACTGAATCAAAACCAAGGCTGAGTATTTTACAGTGCTAGTCTGTAATACTTGTTTTCAGTAGACTAAATTTACACTTATGTCTGTACATCATATTGCTTTGGTACACAATAATGACTGAAAGCATGCCGCATTTGGTAGTAAAGGTCTTGTGGAAGTACAACTGTGTCCCCAGTTTCAATACACCACTGGCTATCTAAAATAAACCAAAGCATAAAACCCCCAAACCAAGCAAAAAAAGAAATAAAATTCTTGAGAGCATTCAGTGCATGCAAAAAAATCCTGAACGTTGAATATGTGAACATATCTTCAGTACTGCAGTCTTTTTCATTCTGCACTACATATGCAGCATATGATAGATTCCAGTTGATTTGAGTGATATATTTGAAATGATCAGAAACCTTTGGAGGAGGAGGATACAGAGAGGTGTTTGCAAACAACTTGGTTAGTGGGGCTTGATATTTTGCTGATTGTCAGCTGTGCTAGTGATTTGCATGTGTGCACTCAGCCCAGACTAATTGCAAAGTAAAATTCACTGGCTGAAATAGTGGTGAGCATAAATTTAGTCTTTACACTCTTAAGTGTATTCTCAGCTATTAGTAACTTATATAGTTGAGTGCCTCTGTTTCTGTCTTGCTTGCCACAAATTTACTGAGTACAGGATGGTGGCTTAGAAGTTGCTTGGATTCTTCAGTATTTGCAAGTGAGTTTATTTTTCCATTTCTGATTCCTAAAGAAATGGGCTATTTTCAGAGGTGATAACAGAATCTTGTTGGATGAGAACTTTACAGCAAAAAGTTATTTTCAGTCTTTGGGCTATCTGCTTCACCTGCCTCTACTGCCTTTGCCAGGCATAGCAGAGTATAGCTTCTTGCAGCTGACTTCCTGATGCTTCAGATCCAAGCCATCATTTATAATCCAAGAAAAAGCTCAATTAAATTACTGTCCTTGCTTTCTTATCTGCTAACATGGTACTTGGCTAGCTAGCTTGGTCTTACAGCCAGAGCAGGTAACAGTTGCCAAGTTCTTGAGGAGTTAGTGTCTGTTATTGCTGCAGAAAGCATATTGTGGTACTGGTGCAGCATTAATTTATTTAAAAACCGATTGGGAAATGTGGGTGAAGGTGGTTACTGAAAAGAATGTAGAGAGGGGGAAAAAGTGTGCTTCAGTAAATTGGTAAATTCTGGGAGTCCATGATAATGAATGAAGTAGACAGTAGGTTGTAATTACAACTAGATACCGGCTTGATTAAGAAGTGTAATTTCTGGAAACAGCAAGGAGCAAGATGAGAGAAACAGCAGTGCCCTTCCCACTCCCCAGAGTCTTAATAAACAATAATACAGAATCATTGTGAAGCATGATATTTACTGCTAACTTTTTTAAAATAAATATAGAAACAGTTCTCTGCAGACTTTCAGATTTCTGAATTTATGTAATTTGCTAGAAATGCCTGTTTTGTCTTTAAATATAAAAGTGCTTACTCTGAATATAGTCTACTGATTTTGGATTCTTTCACAAACCTATTCTTAGAAATGTAAAATGAACTTCTGTGTTTTCAGGCAATTCCTGCCCAGCAGAGGTTAAAAAGCCCCTTTGCTGGAGGGGCTAGGAACTTGCCTTTTTCAGCTGAATACTTGGTTGAAATCAACAAAGTCTTGCTGGCCATGGCTGATATTGAACTACTGCTGAATGCACCAGAGCTAAATACTGGCATCTATGAGGACTTTTCAACTCAGGAAGACGCACTGAAGGTACTGCATTCCTTATGCATTATGTTCAGAGGGGAGAAGGGAGTAGCAGAAGAAAGAAGACCATCTTAATGACTGTGTAGCTGTATTTGTGGTTTTGCTCAGTATATGCTGGATCAATACACACTGGAAATCAAATAACGAAGAGTTTTGTGGGTAATTTTTCCTTTTATGCAGAATCTGGATACTGAGTGGAATGGTGTAGGAGCTGGGGGAGGAGGGATTGGGAGAGGAGGGGTTTAACTTTTCCTGTTGGAGGAAGTGTGGTTTTCATCATGCAGTCTACATCATATGTAGAGAAACATTAAAGCCAATCTCCTTATGTTCCTGCTTGGTCTCTTTAATATAGCTGCTGTTCTCTGTGTCATATCAAAACAGTTGCTCACATGGGAAGAGTGAGAAAAGGAGATTGCTGACTTCTGTATGAGGCCATAGGATAATGGTACCAGTTGTGATTAGCAAAGCATAAATTTGTGCTCAATTTTAAGCTCATTGTCACCCAGTGGATTTAGCTGTGTGATTAATGATGAGGAAGTAGTTAAGGATTTGCCCATGTTCAAAAGGGAATAAAGGAATTGTGTTTGAAAATACTGAATCCTGCTATCAAATGTGAGTTAAATATGTAAAAGTATGTGTTGTGGTTAATTTTGATCACACAAAGGAGCATGATATGGCAATTCCCACAGAAAACATCCATTGGAATTGGGAATTGCACGCGGTATGGTGCAGTTTATATATATCAGCATGGGTTAGGAAACCTAGTGGAGTCCAGACTTGTGGCAGCCCAGCTTTGCGTCTCAGCAAAACCTACCTAAGCAGTTTCTGCAACTGATATACGGGTCCTTTAAATGCTTTTAAGAATTTCAGTCCACTTTTCCAACCTACTTTTGTTTATGCCAAGTATATACTTTTCTTTTTAATTCTTTCATTTCTTTTTTTTTTTTAATTTGATGCTGATTTCTAGTCTGATCTTGAATTTTTTGTATGTTCTAAGGATGTTTTTGAGGAAGCAAATGGAAGAGCATTATATTTTTAGAAGTGTTACTGTTTTAAATTCAAAATGATAAGTAAGTTCCGCTGTTTACATGCACTCTGTCCTCCAAATAGCAAGGCACTCTTACAACAGCATCTGATTGAAAGGTATTTTCACATCATTGTTCAATGGCGTTTGAGGTAGATTGGTTTAACTTTGTCATTTAAATCTAAAGCTTTAACGTAGCTTATGCTTTTGCGGTTCTGTGCATATGGGAGGTTACACGAAGTGTAATAGTCAGGTTTTGTGTCTCATTGTTTTACATGAGTAAGGAATATGTACAGTGTCTTCATGACCCAGGGACAAAATTATTTAATAACAAACATACTGCTGTTTTGAGAAGTACGGTCTGCCCCTTTGCCTCAGGAACAGATTGGATATATAAAATACTTCATCCTCATCATAAAAGACCTGAGAAGGACACATTCTTCAAGTTGTGATGGGCTATTCAGTTCAGTTGCTAAAACTGATTTAATCTGCAAACTGCTGGTGGTCATGGTCTTACTGTAGGTGCTGTATTTTGGAACTGTATTTTGAAAGTATTTAAGTTTTTGTCTCTTGCTGGTATTAACTCTCCTGGTGGCTTGTTATTACTGTGCTTGCAGAACATAAAAGATATTTTGGATAAGCTTGGGGATCAAATTGCAGTCATACATGAGAAGCAGCCTGATATTATATTAGAAGCATCAGGACCTGAGGCGATACAAATAGGAGATGCGCTAACCCAGCTGAATGCAGAATGGGACAGGATTAATAGAATGTATAATGATCGTAAGTGGTAAGTCAAAAATGTTTGTTTCCTGTGACAATATGGTAAATATTTTATTACTTAAATATAAGCATTTTACAAATGTACTCTAATGATGAAGATAGAATTTGAGAGTAATCAGCTTTGATATGTTATTGCGACACAGTAATTGATAGAATTAGTGCATGTTGAAGTAGTTAATATGCAAGTTGTAGTTTGGGTGTTTTTATGCTTTATAAAATAGAATATTTTGTTGATAAGACATAATTTTATTTGTTTTGCAAAGATATTGCAAAGTAAAGGTCTAGAAGAAAAATGTTAAGATATCTTTTAACAAAGAATTAAAGAATGCTTTTGAAGGAGGGAAAGAGTTTGAAAGGATGGGAAACTTTGAAGTACAGCATGTGTGATAGTTGCCTATAATCTTTGTTGTAAGTAATTGAAGTTGTGAGTTGACCAAATTAGAACTCTGTGATTGAGAGAACAAGAGATTATTGAAGTCAGTGCTTAAAAGTTCATTTCCTGTTTCCTTTCCACAAATATCAAACAGCTGTAATTTCACTTATGCCAAAAATGGGAGAAGTTAAACTAGGCTTTGATTTTCTCCCTACCTGTTACAGAAGATACTCTAAACTGAAAATGCCTTCTTATTTGAATCAACTTTGATGTTTAAAACCAAACTCAATGCCATTTAGTCAAAGTTGGAACGAAGTGTGATGGAAAGGCATTTTAAGTTGGAATTGGTAAAAGTATGAAAGCATGTGTTTGGAAAGTTACCACTAACCTGAAGGTACTGTTGCTGCTGCTCTAAACAGTAGTAGACACTGAGATTGCTGCTATGCAAAAAAAACTTGTTATGACAGAAAATGATTTTATGAAACTTTAAATTCAAAGACTCATACTGTAGTTAATTTGCTTCTATAGTATTTGCTTTTTAATAGTGATGCAAGGTAACAGTTAATGAATGTAGAGCATGAAGTAATGTCTAGCCATGTTCACTTGCTTTGTAGCACCAGAAGTCTGATGTCAAACATCAGTAGAATACTTCAAAGAGATTGTTTTTTGGGAGAGTGTTTATGATGCAAGCTGACATTTTCAACCCAGATCACTAGTGAGTGTGTAGGAATATAAAAGTCAGTTGGTGGTAGTGTGTTAGCAGAGACTTTAGAAATTTTGAGCCATTGTATCAGTGGCATATCAAGGTTTAAATTCAGCAGGCAGAGTTGTGTAACTTTCTGTTTTATTTTTTTAAATTTGAATGTAGTGAGTACGTATGATAGTTGGTAAATACTAACCAAAGCTGTGTTCTATTTTAAGTATTTGCTTAGTGAAAAAGTTTCACTATTAATCCTGTGGAACTCAGTGAAGCAACTGTGGGGTTTTTTTCTGTCAACAAGGTTAGAGCAAGCAAACAGAAAATCAGTTACATTTTGTTTCTTCGTACTGTTGCTGCAGAAACAATATCTGCCCAAGTGTAATCCATGGGTATAGGGAGAATGGTCACTTGTCCTCCCTGCAGTCTACGTGTACTCTGCATATTAAAAATGGGAATAGGAATGCAAAGATATTTTTTACTAGCCCTCCAGCATGGATGTGCTCAGTGTGGGGCTACCTCTGGGGCCTTGCTGGTTGGAATGCTTTTTGGAATGTCCCAGGCTCTGAGCCCAACCTCGCCCTGGAATGTGAGGTTAAATGTTGGCGGTACTAATACAGAGTTTGAATATCAAAATCTTAAGAGTTCCCCGGTACTGCAATTTTAGAAAGCTGGCAAGTGAGCCACATGTCAGCTCAGCTGCTCTTTGATTCAAAGAGTAAGCATACCTTGGGTTGCTGGGGGAAGAGTGATGGGTTTTGTTTTGGTTTGGTTTTTACTTACCCGTTATGACCTGCAAAGGGTATGCTTTTCAAAGATGTTAACTGGCAAGATTGCAAGAAGTCCAAAACAGGTGTTAGCTAGAAAGAAGTCTTCATTCACAGAAACGTCTTATCACCATTTGTTTAAGCAAAGCTGCAAGCTTTTAACGTACTTAAGAGCTGTTGCCTTACTAAACAGGAATCTGCTTATATTTGGACTCTGAGTCCAAAAGCTGTGTTGATGAGATGGCCTGTAAGGATCTATCCATAGCACAGTACAGGAGACTGATGTTTGGAGCTTTTATTCAGAGTTTGTGATGGAGAAGCTGCTGAAAAATGTTAAAAGTGAGGCATAAAGCCTTTGGTGAGGAGGGAGTGCCTCTTACATTGTCAAAAAGCCTAGGTCAGTTAAGGGGAAGAATTCATGAGCTCCAGAGGGAGTCTAGTCCACTCATCTTTACTCAAAGGAGCATTGACCTCAGTGTTTTTTATGAAAGGAGGCTTAAAAAAACTCCAGCCAAATGAAACTGTGTTCTAGGAGTTAACGTGAATCTGTCTGTTAAATATCCACTAGATAAATAAATACTTTTCTCTTGCCCTGGCATGGTGGGAGAGCGTCTGTTTCCCATTTTTAGAAGTCATTGTCTGAGAGAGATCCTCTTGTGAGTTTACAAAGGACTGCAGTACAAATCTGATACTTCACTCATTTTATTTTCCCTTGGCAGTCTCAATACGTTTGTTGATGCTTGAGTATGTCATTGTCTTTGATGTGAAAAATGACCTTCCTGTTTAAATGCCTTTAAAAATTATTGATTGGTGATTGTAACTGCTATGGCTATAATCTATAGTTGTGAACACGGATTTTTTTCTATTATTCTGTTGTGGAGGGCTGACAGAACTGAATTTGAGTACAGATCTTCAATCTGTACTTTTCAGCTGTTTTAAAACTATATACATTTTACCTTTCCTCATAAGGTTTTTTTTGTTGGTTGTAAGATCATCAATGCGCTATTAGGATGCTGCATGTGCCACGTATGCCTTTGTTCTTGCCACTGTCCATCCTGTGTGCAGGTGTTAGAAAAGATTGTTAGTGTTTGGTCATAAGTCTTTAGGCTAAATTTCTTGAACAAACTGATAAAATGTTTTCCCTCATTTTGGTCTGATAAAAGTGAGTATTGCAAAGATGTTAAAACTAAACGCTAGAATTTTAAAATGTTTTATTTGTTGGTTAGTTTGATGTTTTGTTATTTTTAATTTCAAGTATTGGAAAACATTCTCCCTTTGATTAGAGCCTGATTTTTTTTTTTTTTTTTAAAACTAAAACTTCATCAGAAACCTCCCAGTGACTTACGTGATTTGACTTGGTTCATGCTTTTTTACTCAAGAAATTAATTACTGAATTTTCTTCAGGTTTTTCAGGCAGCAAAGACATGAATGCCACTGAATACTTCACTGTTTCACTAGCTCTTTGAATCATTATAAAATTCAAAGCAAATTTCCTGGTCATCTGTGTATTTGCTTTAGTTACATACTCATATAAGTCCCATACAAAAAAAAATTTAAAAGCTGAAACCATTGATCATTGTTTTCTTCTCACTGTACCAAAATACAGACAAATCCTGGACACCAGACAGAAGACAAGTAAACATATCTGGGTAGAGGTACCTCTATGAACCACAAAACCCAGGAGATCTTAAGAGTTTTGAAACTGATATGGGACACTTTTACATCAACAGAAGAGTGCATTTCCCCTGTTTGACATGCAGCCGCTTGTTTTGTTGTTTTGCTTGAGTTTTGGTTTGTTGGTTGTTGTTTATTGTGTTTTCCAGAAGTTAAACATTCGCGTCTAGATCCTTTGTGGGTTGTTTGTAGGGGCATCAGAATAATATGATTTCAGAAAGCTGGAATATTGAGACTGCAGGATTAAGCCAGTACATCACCACACAGTTAGACCATGATGCCTGCCTGCCAGATTGGTGATATGGAAATAATAGTTTACTGTCATGCTGCCCTGTGACATTCTCTTATTGCAGCTAATACAAACTTTTCGTATTTTGCTTTGCCTGATCAATATTTATACCCCTTAGCCTATATAAATACAGTGTTATGAATACTGAATTAACAAGTACTTAATAAATTATCTTCTGTTTTATAAAGTTTTTTCAGCATTCCAAATGTTCCAGTGTAGACTGTAAAATCAGTAGTAATTTGTTCACTAGTATTGACCTGAGATGTGTGCTTATCCTGTAACAGCAGTGATGCTGGAGTGAAGGGATAAATGGAGCCAAAAAATGAGAACTAGTCACTCAAATCTTTCTATACATAGTATTAATTCAGCATTTACCCTTTTTTTCATGCTTATATTCAGTATTTAAACTTGACCATAGTAGAATGATTCTCCATTCTTTGTTGGAGACAAAATTTGTAACATGCCGTTTATTTAAAACAATGGTCTATGATGCTCTTGAGTTGTGGAAGCAAACACAGCTCAAAATATGAAGGAGGACAGAGTTGCCATTTCATGTCTTCTTGTAGATAAACACTCTGAAGACAGAGATCTGCTCCACCCCCACTTTGGTTTTTTTTTTTGTAGTTTTTCTTTTCATACATCTTAATTTTAAATGAAAGTAGTTTAGATGAAAAGGAGATTTTCCAGAAAGGGTTGATGTATTTCCATGAAAGGAAGAGCTAACCTCATCCTGTTAAAAACCATCTCGCATCTTCACCCATCACTGCCTGGCTGCCATTATGCATGTTATTTTCTTGTCAACCCAGCCTGTGAACTCACCAGATCACCTGGTCGGAGAGAACATTTCACCCACACTTCCTCTCACTTCCCCTGAGCTTTAGAACCCTGCGTGCATGCTGATGCCCTAACAGCTCAACAGAGCAAGATGGCAGCGATGCTTCTGTGTGAACACATGTACAAAAAGTGAATGCTATTCTTCACAAATGTTACAGGGTTTATGGAAACCAAACCTGGTACTCGAGCCATGAAAACTACCCTCTGGGAAGGAGAGAGAGGTAACATAGCAGTTGTCTTGTTTTAGGACAGTAATCCTTTAATTATTTTACAAACTGGGTACATGAGTCCAGTGGAATATGTTTCTGTTCCAAGGCCAGAATTCTCACCTTGGTCTTGCTTGCAAATATGAAAGCAATCAGCAAATAGGAGGGATATTCCTCAGTTTAGTATGCTGTGACACTCCGTTTCTTGGGGGTCAGGGAGCCTAGTGGCTTCGGTGGTTTTGTTTTTTTCTTTTTTTTTATTATTAGAGTTTTAGGATCCTGTACTCACAGAAAAAAGCTAATTTTATTCCTTCTTGCATAAGTAAGTTTGATTAGCTTTTCTGTAACTGTGACTTAAACTGATTTTCACTAAATACAGCTTGGCATTTAGAGTAGTCATCTGTAATGCTAATCTTATCTTACTGAGGCTTCTCTCAGATCTGTGTGGATGGGGAAGAGAGGGTTTTCAAATGGTCAGTTTCTGCTCAGTTGCTTTTTTAGCCTTACTAAGTTAAAGTTAGCTTTTGTAAATACCATTCTTTTCTTCCACCTCAATATTTAGAGTAGGCATGTCAAGCTGATTAGTCTTTTTATCTGAACATATATAGCCACCTTGTTATTCCCTGAATTTCTGTTGCAAGCTTTGCTTGCATCCCTGGGTGAAGTACAATGAATTTGAGATTCAGCTGTCACACCTGAGTTACTAGAACAGTATTGTGCAGATGTTGATTTTCATTCAAAAAGGCATTTAGCTGCGATGACAAAAAAATGTCTGCTTTCTTCCTATCTTTGCTTGTCAACAATTTCTGTAGGTAAAGATCATTAAACAGCACAAGTGTTTCTTCTTTGACTTCTGTAGTACACAATTAAACTGATATCAGTGTTGGGTTCTGTTATATTACTTCCTCACACTCAGACTGGGGTCCTCAAGATCATGTGCATATCCCTTCAGCAGGGGCATCCATCACAGGGGCAGAGCAGACAGCTGAGAGTGGCCACCAGCTTTGCTGGCCCCAACCAAATGTGCCACCAAATGTCAGTCAACACCTGTCATGCCTTGCTTGACATGTAAAAACTGGCTGGAACAGCAATGTAGCAAGAATACTTCAGCTGAATCGTGAAGGTGGAAAACACAACTGGATAGGGAACCTGCTGCTCTTCTGCCTGCACTCACGGTAATACCTGTGCAGGTAGTAAGGATGTTTTAACTGAAGTGGAATGAGCTGCTGGTTACAGTCCAGTCTTGAGCATGAAAAATCTTGTTGACAACCTTGGCGCAAACATCAGGGCAGCAAAAGAAAAGGGAAGTTGAAATAGTTTTTAGCCCTTTCAAGTACAGTATCTCCAGATCAAAACTTGGGTCAGTGGCACAGGTTTTTTGGAGTTTATACTGTTACTGTCTGTGATGTAGCTGATCTCCTAAAAGAATGAAATAATAATACTCATTCTTTGACGCTTCTATGCAAATTAGCATGAAAATTAATGCAATGAGAAGATACAGACTGTCTGGATGTGCAGTTGTCTGATATGCTTCTTTGTGATTCAAGAGATGGAACTGTGAAAGGTCTGGCATATTCTATCCAGTATGCTTCCCGTCTATTGACTGCTCAGTATTTTGTGGACAAATTCATAACCTTTATGTAGCAGATAAAAGCAAATTTATTCCTCTATTTGTATAATTAGTCAATTAGTGAACAATCTAGAGTATTGAGCTCTATCAGAAACCTGTGTGTCTGTATTGTAAATACACCCATAGTGCACCATGAACTGCTGTAGTTTAACATAAAGCTAGCACCAGGAGGATCTTCCTTGATAAGTGAGGAAGTGGCATGATCTGTCATTAGTTTCCTCCTAACGAGAAACAAGTATCTTTAACCACATCTTTAGACTCCCACGCCACTGTGGATATCAAGATGTTAAGCTTGGTTTATTTTAAAGGTCATCATGTGAGATCTAACACACTATTTCTAAACTATAAATAAAACGTAACTGCACAAAAGGAAAAAATGCAGATAATCAAAAGTGAGTGAAACTTAACACAATGTCTAAAAATAGACTCCGGCATTACTTTTATGATTTAAAAACACTAGCAATTATGCACAGGGTTTGGGGTTTCTTGTTATGAATTTCAGGTCTGTGTAGAACATGGTTTTGTTATCTATAGTGTAGTAAAGCCAAAATAGACAAGTGTTCAGACTATATGGAGCATCCACTATGAAGAATTTACCATGAAGAGAACAAACATGAAAGGCAGGCAGATGTGATATACAGTGTATACCAGGGGTGGAAAAGGTGAGGAGGAGCTCAAAGCTGACTGACCCATTTTTCACAAGAGTAGAGAAGAAGCTGGAATACATATTTTTGTGCTTTCCATGCTCTCTTTGACAAAGGTGGATGTGGTAAAGGAGGAGGAAACTGAGGGACTTGGAGTGGACTCATACCACAAGACATGGGAGAAAGAAAAACTTCATGTAAAGCAGCCTAAGAATACGTTGTTGGATGAACCAGTGTCAAGAAATTTAAAATAGTGAGGGATCTGGAACTGGGGTTACAGGAAGAGATACCAATGTCAAAGTCAAATGATTTACCATCTCCCTGAGTGTTTGTGTTGGTGGTTTAGATATGGTTCTGAGTGCTGGATAATGTCCTAAATCCAAATCTATCCACTACAGATATGGAAAAGTAGCAACATGCTTTCTTGCATGTGATCTTGAGAGGATATTATTTAAAATGGAGGGCAGCATTGTTTCAAGTTTTTGCTAGTTGACTATGAAGCTTTAGACTGAATTACTTATAAATGATGACATTCTGAGTAAATTAGATAGATTAAAATTATGTATTTTGGACCTAAGTTTTCACATACTTAAAAGCCATTGTCATGGGTTCGGCAGCAGCAGTCATTTTTCTTCTTGGTTGCTGATCCAGTGCTGTGGTTTTGATTTTGGGCCTGGGAGCTGCACTGATAACAGCAGTGTTTTCAGCTACTGTTTGGTAATGTTTTGTCTGACAAAAGACTTTCTGAGCCTCATGCTCTGCCAGGGAGGAGGGGAAGCTGGGAGGAAGCAGAGACAGGACACCTGACCCAAACT
>JASSUY010008296.1:0-18250 GCA_032466535.1 Forpus xanthops | reverse complement strand
GCACTTCCTATGCTCTTGCTGGCTGCCTGTGGTCACCTGTTTTGGGCACAACTGCTGCAGAATCTGGTGCCCATCTGTATTTGTATGCCTGCAGCTATTTTGTGTGATGCATGCTAAGCTTTAGATATGCCTTTTTTTCCCTCCTGTAACTTAATTGAAAAGCTTTAACTAATATTCTTCTTTTGTAATTATGAATTTAATTTCATTTACAACTTAAGTTTGATTTCATTAAGTACTCAGGGTTAACGAGAAACTTCCCATTGGAAAAGAAAAGTGTGTCAAAGAGTAAGGTCAGTGTTTATGATTAGCTGGCAAAATGCAAGAGATTATTTCTTCAGTTGTTCACTGAATACAAATTAATCTTCAACCTCATAAAGCTTGTAAAGCTGTGCATCTTAATGAGAATAATATTGGGTGTGATTTTCATACAAAAGGGACTATTGAACCAGCAATTTTAGCTAAATGGTATATAGCTTCCTGAATATATTAAGTGCTGCAATTTTAATTTTAATAGAAGCCTGTACTTTGATTAATGATGACACCATTAGTATCAGTATTAAAATACTGTATTTTGACATTATTTTTATTTTATTTTTATTCTGTTACTAAGAAGACTTTTTAACCAAATTTATTCTTGCTTTTCCTGGTGTTGCAATAAGTATAAACAAGAAGTCTAGAAGACTCCATCTTCTTAATCTTTGGCTTTTTTTTTCTGTTTCTGGAGTGGGCAAAGATTTTGACAGAATTAGGAAAAACATCTCAAGTCTGTGGCATAAAAAGAATTTAGTTTTCAGAGTTAGTAATGATTTTGTGATTGAGTGCGCCAGCTGAATAGTTAAACCTTTAATGAAAGCTCTCATGTAGTTAAGCACATGTTGAATTAAACTCTATTTAGGTAAACTTCTAATTGTACAACTAAATGCAGTTCATTTTAACTTGATCGTATGTGTAAAGTGAAATGTGTGTGTATGTATGGGCATAATATTCTCTTGAGCTGTTTGTAACAACGCTGCTGCTGCCATGGCCTTTGCCTCAGTGCTGAATGTTAAATAAAACAGTGTTAGAAAGGCATAATGTAGCTTGTTCTCTATTTGCTGATTGCTAACTATGTGTTAGCATTCTAAAGCAAATAGGGCTGGTTTTGTTTGTTAACAGAGTAGAACTCTCATTTTACTTAAAAGCAGTCTTCTGACTGTGATAATTCAGCCTGTTCAATGCGAGAAGTTGTTGCCCTTCACGTTAAACTACAAATAAATTTAGGGCTGTAAAGACGATAGTAATAATGAAATTCCTGGTAAATTATTGTGTGATTAAATTATATAAGACCTACTTATGTGGGCCCAATGTAGTGCAGTCAGTTCTATATAATCCAAATCACCTTCATTTATTAAATTCCAGGCACTAGTACCCCATGGTTTATGAATAATAATAAAAAAACCCAACTTAGCAATTAATCATATTTCATGTTCCACACCATCTGATATTGAGCCATTTTATGATAAAGTAAAAAAAAAATAAAAAAGGTTCTACAGAGCAATTTGGTTCAACTAATCAGTCTTTTTAAGTGATATAAACAAAAGTTTGCTTAGGACTGACATTTTTTCCTTCAGCTGGAAGTCAAAGACAATCTGTGCCGTGGGCTGCTATTATGTCAGGAAACCTTTGATACTGCAGTTAGTTAACCAGTCTTTCTGCTTCACAAAGCAGGTTTCTACTCACCAGAGTAGGAATTGTAGCCTTTTTGCCAAAACGGTTTGGGTAAATTTTGAATACTTTGTTTTAAACAGTCGTTTTGATAGAGCAACAGAGGCATGGAGGCAGTTCCACTGTGATCTCAATGACCTCTCCCACTGGATAACAGAAGCTGAAGTGTTACTAGCTGATGCTCGAGGTCCAGATGGCAGCTTGGAGCTGCAGAGAGCTGGGCTGCATCAACAGGTATGTGCAATTTGTTCAGAAAACGAGCAAGCTGGAAAAAGTCTGGATTATTTTTATCTAAAATTCTAGTTTTCTATACAGATTTGAAATGAGACTGAGCAATTGCACTTTAAAAAGCAGTAGCTCTTGAAATTTCTTTTTCAGTTGCTGTTAAAAATGATTCTTGGGGAAGAGTTCAACTCATGCTTATAGTATGGGGTTTTATAATGACTTTTAATATGGATGGTTTTGAGATAATTTGATATTTCAAATGTTGGCATAATTTTGGATGTTTCATAAGTTTTGTGACAGCTTTAAAAATATATTAAACAGTTAAGAAATAAGTATATAATTTTGCTTATTTTCTACTCATAATTTAAAAATTGGAACCCAACAATGGTCAACTATAACTTAGCAAATTATTTGCTTAAACTGACTGCAGGATCCTGACTTGCTTAAGCAATCTAGGAAGAGAAGTTTACTAAAAGCCGAACTTTCTGTTTAGCTAGGCTACTTTACTTCCTTCTAAATAATAATAATAATAATAGTACATTGGTGTAAGGGTCATATTTTTTTCCCTTTGGGAAATAAATGGCTATCCAAGACTTAGGTATGTTCTGCGGAAGAAATGTAATGTTCTGTTTAACATAAGGTTTGTATCTTGTTGCTGCTTGGAGGTTTGGGTTGTTTTAGGGCATTTCCCTTCTTGCTGATCTAGTTGCAAAGAAGTTTTTACAAACAATATAAGGTTTTTGTAGTGGTTATGGGTATTTGAAGGTTTTATCCTGACATCTTCTGGCTTGCTTTTAGTTTCATGGATTTTCATGGATTTCGTGGCAGCATAGCCATAATTATCCTAGCAAAAATACTGTTAAGGTGCAGACAGTCAGGGGCATAGGTTTTGAGAAGAACTGTTTAAGAAGATTCATACCATCCATTTGCGCTCACAGAAAGTGCTGTGCTTTAAGGGGAAAGGAATTGAATGTGAGTGTGGATTCTAACACTGATGGTTTAAATGAGTTCTTGTCATCCTAAGTAGTATCCGGCAGCCTATTCTGTGTAATTATCTTTTGGTGGCGCGTTAGAAAATTGAACTAGATTCAGCAACAGAATCTTAATAACTTAAATCAACAGCATCCAATTTTAAGTAAGATGTCTTTTAAGTGCCTGTTTTAGTAAAATAATATGCAGCCAGGATTCATCCTCCATATTATGAGCCACAGATCAAAGTCACTCCAGGTCAGGAAAAAAAATTCTATGTGGCTTTTATGTTTCTGACAGGAACTTGAAGAGGGAGTCAGCAGCCATCAGGCCAGTGTTTCAACATTGAACAGAACTGGGGAAGGGATCATACAGAAACTATCTGCTACGGATGGGACCTTCCTACAGGAGAAGCTGGCAGGACTGAATAGACGCTGGAAAGCAATTACTGTGGAGGTCATGGATAGACAACAGAGGTAATAAGTTCATCAGAAATTTGGATGTCTGACCAGATCCAATGAGGAGAATCTTATTTAGAAGACTCTGTGAGACAGAGTGCATTTATTGTGTGCTGTCATTAATCTTAAATTTTTCTGATATCGAGAACTATGTGTTTTGAACTGCCTTCTAGACCTGATTTCTCATAAATGCACCTGCAGCTGACTGCTTAGTGAGTGTATTTTTAATACAACCTGCCAAATGACAACCACAAAACTTATTTTCCTACAATTTTTGTTTCTAAAATCATTTCATTGCTAAGCCAGACTTTTTAAGGAAAAAATTCTCAGCTTTCTCTGGCTGAAGCTGAACTGTAAGTGTATTACGTTGATTTCTGGTTTTGCATTGTCAAATATACACAAATCGAAACACTTGTACTGTTCTTGAATTTCTACAATACTAAAAATTAAGACCTCTATGTCCATATTTGCAATGATTTAATCCATCTGATTTTCTAAACAAAATGAAAATACATTTTGATGTAGCCCTGAATTTAATTCAGAAGATCAAAGAACAAGGTTTTCTGAGGTAAACTTTCAATATATCTCATTTTTAGCATATCTGGGAATATAAGATCCCGCTTTCTGTTCTTACCATTAAAAAATATAATAAGGATAAATTTCTGGAATATGGGTTTTTGGAGACTATTTATATAATTACGCATTTTTACCATCTCCTGATACATTTTGAAATGCAATAAGATTTTTCTTAATTATTTAGTTTGAGAAGTTCCAATGAAGCTTCGTGTGACTTTATGGATTTTTTTTTCTTTGAGGGTTTAGGGATGTTTCTAATACTTTCACTAACAATGGCCTTGTAGTGATGTCCTGGATTAAACCACGAAAAGTGACTTAGAGTGGTTAGGCCTGAAGGTGTTGTCATTACTCTCACGTTTAATGTTTTCTGCAGTCTTTTAAAAGTCTGTTTTGTGATTTTTTTTTTTTTTTTGACCTTAAATTTATCTGTTTTTAGGGTTGTAGTGTTAATTTGCAAGTGTCTTGCATTTCAATGAATCCTTTTATCTACCAAAATGAATCCTCTAAAACACTCCAACTGCTGATGCAACTATTGCATCAGAAGTAATGTAGGACTGACGTGCTGTGTTCGCTCGCTGCAGAAACACGTGGGCTTTTTGCTCTCTTTTTTTAAGGCTAAAAGGAGAGAATCAACAGCTGATAGAATACAGAAAGAAGCTTGACGAGCTGCGTTGCTGGTTGGAAAATGTAGAAAATGCTCTGGACACAAGATTTACATTTGACCATGAAGAAAGCTTGCAAGAATTACAGGCAAGATTGATTAGTGTGTGTATGTGTATACACATGTATGTCTTGTGCAAAGCATCAGAATTTGGCTTTTGGGAGTAGAATATTAACATCATAATTGCCAAAAAAATATTTATATTATGGTTGTAGAAGATAGTTCTGTGAAAGAACTCACAGAGGCAAGAAGCATATCAAAATGAAGTTGAGTTGATAGGTATGTTATCTAGCCAGAAGTTGGTGGCTATTTATCAGGAAGTGAGAAATATGTGTACTGCTAATAAAACTTGGTAAATGGACTTGCACTGATGATGTCCACAGGTCAACTTTATAGTTCTCAAAACTTTGGCCAAAAGCTGATAAGCTTAAAATGCTAACTAAGTGCCATTGTGCCATATAGAATCATAGAATAGTTAGGGTTTGAAGGAACTTTGGATCATCTAATTCTGACTCCCCTGCCATGGGCTGGGACACCTCACACTAAGCCATGCAACCTAAGGCTCTGTCTAGCCTGGCCTTGAACACTGCCAGCGATGAAGCATTCACAACTTCCCTGGGCAACCCATTCCAGTGCCTCACCACCCTTACAGTAAACAATTTCTTCCTCAGATCCAATCTAAACTTCCCCTGTTTAAGTTTGAGCCCATTAGCCCTTGTCCTATCACTACAGTCCCTAATGTAGAGTCCCTATAGGCCCCCTTCAGATACTGGAAGACTGCTATTACTGGGCAACTTTAATACTTTGTTACATGTCTAAGGTTGTTTAACCTGCTTTTTAAACATAAGGGGTTTGGTCATTTCAGGGGAGTTGGGTGCATATATGTAAGTGTGCATTTTCTCTTTTAATTTTGTATCTGACTTTGACAACAAAATATCTTTGGTTTGTAGAATGTGTGAAAGACACTGTTTCTCCAATGCTAAAAAAAAAGGAAGGAATAATCAATCCAACAAGCCTGCTTGCTCTTTTTTTTTTTTTTTTTTTGTCTGTGTAAATTGAGTAAGTAAATTTAAAAATAAAAAAAAATGACAAACGAGCAAAAAAACCCAAGCCAACAAATCAAGTGGAAAGGCTTGAACTGCCGATAGATCTGGAATCTTCCAACTTCGAGAACTTTATAAAGTTGTTGAAGTTGTGTGTACCTAAACATTTGCTGCCTATGATAGCAGTTTAATTTTTCTTGTCATCTGCCTTAATATAGATGCCTGAAGTGAAAGGTAAAACTGGAATAAAGGGGGGAAAAGCAGAATTTGCTAGAGAAACACTGGCAGGGATTTAGGTACCGTTTTGGCCCTTCAAAACCACAAATATCTGTGCAATTTTGGCTATGTACATTAAGGAAAGTTAAGTTTGAAATAGAACAGGTACTGAGGGATGTTCAGAAGGGTGAAAAATTTATCTGCAAAGAAACTCAGCTCACTGAGTTTTCTAGTCAAAGAACTACGTGAGAAGGGATATGATGTGAATAAGGAAGTGTAGGGAAGGTGAGCTATTATTAAATCGTGGTGTTAGGGAAGTAGGAATACAGATGTTAACTGATCAGTTAGGAATAAATAGTCTGGGAATGAGAAGGAAATTTCTAAGTAGTTTCTGGAGCAGTCTCCAATTAAAAAGATGTAACATGTTGGTTGGACAGGGCTTTGAGCAACCTGGTCTAGCAGAAGGTGTCAGTGCCTATGGCAGGGTGTTGGAACCTAGGTGATCCATAAGGTCCCTTCCAACCCAAGCCATTCTGTGATTCTTTGTTTTGAAAAGTCCTTTTAAAGGTAGAACTTTCAAAATTTAGTAAAGGCACTATTTGGCAAAGTGCTTATTGTAGCAAGCTCCTTTGTTCATTGATCTGCTTTCCAGGCTTCTATTCCTGTCAGTTTCATATGCACACCTCCATAGTAGTTGTGTAACAGAGATTAGTGTAAATAATGGGGTGGATAAACATGATGTATACTTGCTATTGTAAGTATTTTAATTCTAGGTGTTTAAAAACAAAATCTGTGATTCCTGTCCCACAGTGCTTGTGATCTGTGGGCAATTAATAGAGCAGTTGATTTAAAATCAGTGAAAAAGCAAGCATACACTTTCATTTTTCTTATTCAGGATCTTGCCTACACTTTCATGTTCGGAGAGAAAGGAGGCATTGAGACATTGATCAAAATGAAATTGTAAAATTATGTTTAGTTTCTAAATACCTTTAGAGTACATTTCCTTAAGAAAAAAGTAACTTGTAGTGATCTACTGTGTACTTGTATAGTGCATGTCAGACGTAGGCCCTTAGTCTTTAATTTCTTTTAAAAACGAATGCAGGCAACAATTATGATTAATAATGCATTGCCTTTTTAGATATGTATGGCATATCCAGAATTGATCAAACAGAAACATCTTGTGAGATAAGAATCAGTGTGCATGTTGTGAAGCTGTATAGGTACCTTGGGTATTTGCAGTTTTGTGGATTTTTCCAGTTAGCAGTAAATGTCAATATTTGAGTAAAGGTTTTAGTAATTTCTAGATAGACCATAGAAACTGAAATAGAAGCTTTTCTGGTACATATTTTCAGTTAAATTTCTAAACACTGGAGGTAAAGGAAAGCTCTCCCCCCCCACTTAAGCATATACACATTTTGCTTCAGTCTAAAACTCTTCTATTCCTTTTAGGTCTTAAGTGAAGAAATGGAAGTACAGGGAGACAAACTGGAATGGCTGAATAGAACTGAACCTGAGGTACTTTTGGATAAAGATGTTGATCTTCAGGAAAAAGACAAACTTTCAGATTGCCTGCAGTCCCTCAATGTGAAGTGGAATAAGGTGTGCATTTCTCCAGCACTGCGTATCTGAAGTTGAAAATGCAGTAGGGTACTTGGAATGGTTGTTATCCTTTACGTGTATCTGTGACATGTATATAAAATGTCTTGGAAGCCATGCAGCCACAGTCAGGAAAGGTACCACAGTCTATGTCTACGTGAAACACTGGTGGAATGTTTTTCCATCAGAATGAGTTAGTTTAGCTACGTTATGATCTTTTATTTGTTTTCTTTTGTACTGATTTTCTTTTAAACAGCTGGATCAAATATATTTCAGGTGAAGCTAACAGTAATATCTTAATTTGAAACTGAGGGTCACAGTAAATCTGAGCTATGTAGGAAGGTCGAATGTTTGTAGCACTTAAGAGGAAAACAAATGAAGATGTGTTAAATCTTAGTGGAAAAATCCTATCAGTTGTGTATAAGATTTTTCTTCAGTATAACTGCTGTAAATTAGAAGCTTTAGTATTCAATCTCATTGGCAAGTATATAAGAACTCCTCACTGTCTGGAGTAAAACAGGTTACTTCTTACCCAGTAGAGTCTGGAGATTTCAGTAAAAACTGAACAGAATTATTGGGGTTGTATTACGGATCAGAGTGGTAGCAGTTTGTTAGGGAAAGAAATAACAGTTTTGAGTACCTCTTGGCATCTTTATTGTTTTTAAATGATACCTTAAAAGAAGTCTTTGATATATATCTTGGCATTGTAGCAAGCATGGTGTAGAATATTTTGTTTTCTAGAAAGCAGTGACATTTTGCTGTTACTATGGCTTGTCTTACTGCTTTTATTCCTCTCTGCTGACTGCAGGTGTTTAGAGAAGTGCCTGCCAGAGTGAGAGAATTGGAGGCGTTTGTTGGGCAGTCTTGTCTTGTTACACAGACAAAACCTTCTGGTGAGTGACTAGTCTTGTTGTGTTTAAATGCATTGATTTTAATGCCATTCGCAGTCAAAAGTAATCAAAAAAGGGAAACCTTCCTCATGAACTTAGACAAGCGGAAACAGGAAATGCTGTCTGTCACTGTACTTGGGCTACCTTCACATTACTGAAACATTTGGTTAGGGGAAAAGTTGCCCTGCAGTTCAGGACTGCGAGAGGCCTTTGGAATTCTCTAAAAGTCTTGAAATGGAGGATTTTTTTATAAAGCTCAGGCCTCCTCCTCTGTAGCCAGTGTACTAGGAACAGATGAAAAACCAAAATAACTATGTTTGTGACAGCCTGCAGCTCTGTGCCTTGTCATGCCATTTGGTAATTAAGATCCACGAGAAGCTTTCCCCCTTTATAAAGTATCTCCAGCATGCAGATTCTCTGCAGTCCTATAAATAAAGACTATTCTGCATCTTTCAGCTCAGCAGGGACTCAGATAGGTCTTTCTCATCTGCTAGATACTTCCTGATTCTTGTAGGGGAAGCTGTCTAAATATGGCACATTCTTGTATCAGACACTCACACTGCCTGTCTTTTCAAGTTGTTGGAGGTGGATCAGCAGAGTGTGAACAAAATGCCCAAGTCTCTTTTTTAGAAAACTAGATAAAAAAAGGCAGCCTTTGCCTGAAAGATTTTTGCATCTTGAACTTCAGTATATTAACTTTTATTTTTTTTAATTCAGCAGCAGTAAACTGTTTAAAGCAGGAAAGCCAAATTTTGTTGAAGGCTTTCAAAACCTTGACTCAGCTTGTTTTCCTTTCATACAGGGTGTTTAAGTAAAGCTCCTGTATTCATTGGTTAAGACAAGTGTGTAATATTCATGCTTCATCTTGATTTAACTTAGTATTTTCTCATACCTGGAACACAACCAAACACAGCTTCTGAACTGAATCTCACTGTTCAGCTGATTCTTTAGTTTTTTGCAGTGTCAGGTTCAAAAAGGATGGGACAGAACTAGCAGGCATCTGTCCCATCTTAGGACACTGGAGTATTGCCAAGTCCGTGAAGCATCCTATTGCAGTAGCTCGACTTACTCTTGCTATTCTGAGCTTACTTGTGAATTCTGAGCCAATTGTGGGGGAAACCTTTCTGCCATTTAATATAAAGATGAGGGAGGCAACTATAGATGTTTATCTTAAAGGATTGGGATTTTATGCCTAATGGGGTCAATTCCCTTTTGTGTTAAAGAATGTTTAGCTTCACTCCATTAGATTTAATGTCATTTTGCCTTTGCAAGTTTTCTTGTTTGTTTCATAGTTTGCCTGAATCATTTGGGTCTTTGGCATGAAATTAAGTAATTCATAGCCTTAAAAAAAAACACAAAGGGGGAGGGTTAAGGGAGAGGGTGGGGGGGCAAAAGGAATTCTTGATTGATTTCTGATATTTAAAATACCTCAAATACAAATGTTGCTAAGCTTTCTCTCTATATGTTTTTGTATATTTAAAAGAATCACAAAAAACCCTGTAATTCCCACAGTTGCACATGTGACCATGTCTTTCTTTTTTTTTTCCAACAAAAACCCCAACTCTGTTCCAGATGTCCAAAAGGTGGTGCTAGTATCTTCTTCATTGGAAATTCCTGTTCAGGCTCAGCAGCCTTTGGAACTTTCTGCACCTGCTGATCTGGATAAGACTACAACTGAGCTGGCTGACTGGTTGGTATTGATTGACCAGATGCTCAAGTCAAACATAGTCACCGTGGGAAATACAGAAGAGATCAATCGGACTATTGCAAGAATGAAAGTATGTGTTTTTGTGAAGGCTAGTGGATTGGAAAATTAGCTCACACTTTAATAGCTTGTACATTCAGTAAATAACTTGCATGTGTTTAAAGGAAAAAGAAACTGACTGCAGTAAATGCATAGCTTGAAAATTACACTTTAAATGCTCCTCTTCCCTCTACTATTTCCTGTTAATTCCTGTGTCACTATGCAAGCTGGGAATTGCCTTTTTGTTTTTTGTTTGTTTTAAACAAAGCACATAGAAAATACCCCTGAAAATGACATGTTTTGTGGAATGTATATATAGCTCACACTGAATCCTTTGAGCAGGTTCATGTTTGCTCAGAGGGTGACCTTTATGATCCACTCTTTAGTGGTTTCTAATTAGTATTGTTGTACTGGTGTTAGACTAAACTGATTTCCAGCGACATACTAAAATGATTAACAGTTGTATCATGAATACTTATGATGTAAATATTTATTTCTGTTAGTAGCTCATACTAAGCTGAGCCGTGGGCAGTATTTGAGATATATGCTATAGGTTCATTTTATTTGACTTGGTATCAATTAGCATGCGTGACTCTAGAGTAAAAGCTGCAGGCTAAACAAATGCTAAACTGTTTCTGTGGGTGTCTAACATAATCTGGAATTTGAAAGAATAATGTACAGTAGGTTTGGAAACACTTTCTTCTAACTGTATTGTACTTTAATGTGGTATTCTGGTACACTGCTCTAGTGAAATAACTATGGTTTTTATGCAGTATATAGTCTGAGTATTCCTTTTTGACTTTTATCTTCTTCATCTCTCTCTCCCTTTAAACCTTCTCCTCCTCCCTGGTATATAAATGATCAGAGCTTGATAAGAGAAAAACAAGTTATAGGAGAGTTAAAAATAGATAATGGAAAATATTGTGCAATGACTGTGGTAACTGTGTGGTTTGTACAGGTTAACCTTCACCTCTGGATTTTCGGTAACTATAATTCAAAATAGTTTTGCTTTTTAAAGCAGTGGTATAATAACGTGACAGTTCAAGGGTTAGAATAATGATGGGAACAGCCATCTACTTGTAGTGGCACATACATGTTTTGTTTTATCTACAAATAATACAGATGATGTTAACTAAATTCTGCTTTTTGTACTTAAATTGTATCCTAATTCTCAACAGATAACAAAGGCAGATCTGGACCAGCGGCACCCTCAGCTGGATTCTGTTTTCACATTGGCTCAGAATTTGAAAAATAAAACTTCCAGTTCAGACATTAGGACAGTGATCACAGAAAAATGTAAGTTTCTCTATTCAGTGTTTGCAAATACAGTGCTTCCATGGCAATAAAATAATCTTCATACCTTCTTGCTAAACTTTTGATTTTGAGCCTAGCTAAGTTGCCTTCCTTGAACAAACTGAAAACTTGTGAGATAAATAGCTTTTACTCTAACAGTCTAATGAGAATTGCCAGTTGTTTTCTTGACTGGCTTTTTTTTCAAGTACAAAGGTAAATACTTTTGCTGGGATTTCAAAATGTCTTATGAAGAATTTGAGTTATTTGACAGATACAGACCCAGGAATAAAGATTTTTTTTATTTATGAATAAAAGGAACTAATTGTGCATCTTTATTGTTAAGCTATGAGGCACTGGACAGTTAGTGAAAAGTATGACTGTATCAAGACAATAACTGCGCATGTACTTTCAAAATTGTTCACTTGTAGAGCTTTTAAGTCACTGATCTGTATTTGAAAATTGAGTTTCCAGTTTAAAGGTCCCCAACCCTTTTGAATTTTACTTTTTTTCACTGGTACTTATGAAGTGACTTAAAACTGAAACAACTAGAAAATAAGGGACAATTTATTATTTGGACTCTTAAGCTTTGCTGGTTGCTACAGTTAGAAAATACATGCAGCAGAAAATATAGTATCACAGTGTCATAGAATAGTTGGGTTGGAGGAGACCTTCCTGCTATGAGCAGAGACATCTTCAACTGTATGACATTGCCCAGAGCCACATCCAGCCTGGCCATGGAAGTCTCCAGGGATGTGGCATCTAACACCTACCTGGGCAACCTGTTCCAGTGTTTTACTACCTTAAGTGTAAAAAATTGCTTCTCTATATGCCAGGACTTCTCTATGCCAATTACTGCATGGACAATGTGAATTAAAAACATAGTCTCATCAGGGATTCTTTCCAGTCTTTCTGCCTATCATATCAGATTGGTGCCTGTGCTGGTTTTGGCTGGGATAGAGTTAATTTTCTTACTAGTAACTGATCCAGTGCTGGGTTTTGGCCCTGACAACTTTCTATAGGAACCTACCTATTGAACCCACTAATTGCTGATGATACCAAGAATTTAACTTTTTTTTCTGTGCTGTTTTCATGGGGACTAAAGAGAAGGGAAATCAATCAACGGTGCAGAGAGTAAAGTTAACCTGACCATTATTTGGGAAAAATATATCAAGAAATATTCTTTCTGTAATAACACTACGAAAACATCAAATATCCATTTAAACCAAGTTGCTGTTGTAGGCAGCTGTTTCTCAGGGATATTTTTTTCTTTGCAGCTTTACAGGGAGAGTCTACATGCTGAAGAGGTTTTTATGTGCTCATTAACCAGTACACAGGGTTATAGCCTTTTTTTACTCCCGCTGGTTTTGTTTTTGCTATTTTGGGGAAACCACTGATCTCTCCCAGCAGCTGCTGATTTCCTTTGAGCATACATTTTTATGCAATACAGTAACAACTTTCAACTTTATTTTAATTTTTTCTTTTTTTTTTTTTTATGAAAACCAGATTATTATTTGCTGTTGGGTTACTGAAGCTTTCTTCTAAGTTTTCATTCAGCATGACCTGTGTCACACCTGAAAATTAATCCACAAGTTGCCTAAGGGTTGAAATTGAGGGATCTCTATTGCACAGAAGATTGAGTTTGTCCTCCGGTAATAGTTATTCTGACAGTTGGCTTTTACTGCCACAGTCTTTGACAGCCTTGTGAAACTAAACAGGATATTTTAAAATGTGTTAAAGTTAAGAGATCTTCCCAAGCAGGTCAAGCATAATGGCTTTGTATAATTGTAAAAGGTTAAAATCATGGAAGATTGAAGTGATTTGAGCATCAAGTATATTAGTTTTCTAATAAAACTGTGTACTCACTTGTAAGATAAATATATTGGGTGTAATTTTTTTGCTTGCTTGTTCACATTCACTTTTTTTCTCTTTAGCTCTAGTCATATAATGTGTTCCTAATAACTGTTGTGACAGGTAATAGGGAAACCCGTTTCCACCTCTATAGACCTTCAAGTTACATGCTTTATTTTAGGTTTGTAAATATTAAGAAAAAGGTATGATGCTACTCACTTCTCTCTGAAGGCAGACTTGCTGGTTTCCCTGATACACTATCGTTGTCCTAGGCTCTTGTAATGTTTCTTTCACCCTTTATTTATTAAAGATTAAAGCCTGTTTATCAATCATCTATTGTAACTACTGAAAGAGGAATGGGATACTTGAAGGAAATGGGGGTTATCAATGACTTCTCTGTTCTGTTGTGTAATAGAAACCTGTGTTGGAACAGAAGTGCTAAAGTAGGTTACTAGAAGTCTTTCTGTCTTGGCTAAAATAGTAGCACAGTTGACATTAGACTGCCTTCAACACACAGTGGCCTGGAAAGCTTAGTTCACTTTGTAAAAGCTATCCAGATCTAAACAGTATTTATTTCTTTGCATTGGTTTAAGTTGCAGATGCACAAAGATGTCTTGCTGGAATAGCCATCACTCTAAAATTGTGCTCCTTTGAGCCCTGCTGCTGGTATATCTCTGCAGTACAGCTGTGACAGATTTGCTTCCCACATATGTGTGCATCAAAAGTATTAATAACCCCTTTTAAATATTCCAGAAAGAATTAGTTGTTACCTGTATGCTTACCTGCTCTAAACAAGAAGTAACCAAACACCTGTATATTTAATTTGCTTGGGTGAAATATGTAACTTCATGGGAAACTAAAATATTGAATATGCAAACTACTGTGTGTGATAATGAATTACATTATTGGCTCTTCTCCTGCGAATCAAGTGATAGTTATGGCTACTTGTTTGTTTGCCTCAATTTTTTCATATTTTATGTTGTCCTCCACAGTGGAGAAGGTGAAGAACCAGTGGGACAATACCCAGCATGGTGTGGAGGTGCGGCAGCAGCAGCTCAAGTATATGCTGACAGAGAGCATGCAGTGGGATGAGCAGAGGCAAGAAATGGAGTACCTCATGGAACAGTGCGAGATCCGTCTGCGTATGCTCATGCAGGCCCCAAAGGAGATACTTGTCAAGCAGATTTCAGACAACAAAGTAAGATCATTTATACTTTTTTTTTTTTCCTCATACCAGACTCCTTGGTCTATGTAATGCTACTGATTTGGCAATTCTGTCTCTTTTAGAAATGATATATTCTAAATTTTCTCTTATTTTAATATGTTATACTTCCTTAGAATTGCCTTCTGGGAGGGAAGCAGGTGTCATGTGCATGTTTGTCTTTTTGCAAGTGTAGTTGAGATGAGTATAGTGTAGAATCAAATATATGATGCTATGCATAAGCTTGAACTTTAGAACAATAAATGTTTACTCATAGAGTCCCAGAATGTAACGTATTACTTCATAAAAACCTATTAACAGTAGCTTAGTAAATCCAGGAATGAGCCAAGGTGTTTAAAATTATCCTGAATTTCACTTCTGGTGGGAGCCAGGTCTATTCAACACTTCTTTTTTCTGTCTGAATCCCATGCAATCTTTGCTGCTTTTCATATCACAGTTAACCTGCTGTGATAAATCAATAAGTCTGATGTTCTTTGTCCTGGTGGCTGACAGAAAAAGGACAGGCTGTAGGTGGCACAGGATGAGAGCTAAAGAGGCAAATCAGTAAGGAGGGACTCTTACAGCTGCGGTATGAGAACCAGGCTATAACAGTTTTAAAAAGTGTTTGTGTATACATACAGACACACACACAGATATATTTATATTAATGAAGAGATAACACAGGGGTGCAGCTGGGTATGGAAAGAAGCAGGGAGTAGCAACAGTAAAGTTGAGTGCTTTTTATTGCGTTTCTTTGCATGTGTAGAAGTCTGAAAATGGACTATTAAATCTGCTTTGCTTTCTTAAGTGAAAGTAGGCCTGTACCTGAGCATGCAGTACAGAGATCAGAAGATACAAATGGTCATACATATACACAAATACAAATACATTTTTGTATTTAGAAATAATCTTGCGTTCCTAATTCTGTAAAGTCAAAGCACATTATGAATATCCTGCCACTGTAAGCAAACACATCTATTTTCTTCATTTAAAAGAAAAGAACCCCACAAAACGATGACATTAAATTCTCATGCTGCGCACTTCATTTATGCCACTCTTAGCTGCCGCTTTTATCATTATTATCATAATTTAAACTTATTCATGCTACTAAAAATATGGAAGTGTTTTTACTTTTGTTGCCAGTGAAACACAGAAGAGGATTTTTCTAGCCTTTGGCAGTTCTGGCAGATATATTTTTTCCTCATCTATTTGTGTTTTGATTGATTTATTGTCAGGATGCTTAGTATCTGTAGTTTTTTTTTTTTTTCTTAAGATTTTTCTTGTAGATGAAAATATGCACATTTTCATGTTTTTAACAAAGGCAAACAAAACCAAAGGCAAAAAGAAGGGCTTTATAATATGATAAAATGCATGGAAAAAAAAATGTCTGATTTTTATTTTATTCTGTCTCATTCTGGAACTGCTTTTTAGCTGTTAATACAGGATTTGCATAGAGGTGACATCACGGTAGCTGCATTCAATGATCTTTCAAATAAACTTCTCCGAGAATATCGTGATGATGACACAAGGAGGGTGAAGGACACCACTGACCAAATGAACACTTGTTGGGTTAATCTGAACCAAAGGTAATTACAAGATTTCACTCTATATGTAAGCTGTTCCTATCTTAAACTTGTAACCTATTATAAGTATGTATGTGTATTGCAGTCTCTACTATTGCATTTAGGGCTATTGTGGATAATTAGGCAATTACAGTGAAGCTGTTTTGCGTTTTGATGATTGAAATTTCCACAGTTCACCATGAAAGGCTTCTGGGATGACTTTGCTTTCATGTGGTGGTTATTTTTTTTTTTTTTTTTTTTTTTTTTTTTTTGTGGGAAAAAAAAAAAGTGCTTGTTATGTTTAGTCTTGGGTTTGCTCATGGCTATTATTCTCTAGTGCCTTTGAGCACTTTCTCTTCTGTTTCTTGATGTTAGTAAGCTTTATGTATTTTAGTTTGTTGCTGTGCTTTCTTTTCAATATGGCTGTAAGTATTCAGCTTGGTCTTCCAACACGTTAATTCATTATGGCCTTTCATCTGATGGGAACGCTTCCCTGAATGGGCCTGCACTTCCAGTTCCCAAGTATGATCATTCTAGCACCTCCATCTAAAAAAAGTACTTGAGCTATAGGAACTGCGAGTAGTTGAAACTTAATACTCTCTATTCATCCTGTATTAGGACATACTTGCAAATATGGCTTGATGAAAACATAGTATTTCTCTATGCATAACATTTTTCTTCCTGCAAGGTAACCTAATCTCTTCAGAAATTCTTTATCATATTTGACAGACAATTAACATTTAGAATAGTGTCTGACTCAGTGCCTGCAGCTTAAAACATGATATGCTTTGTGGTTAGAGGGACAGAGAAGAAAATTGATCCTGTGCATATGGGAGTGGGGGAGCTGCACACATACACGGACTTTGATTGTCATATATGTGCAAGTGACAACTGGTTTTGTAATGAGATGGCAGTTAAGGGAATAAAAATCCTAGGTAATATAGCCTCCAAAGTTAGTGTTATATCCGTGTGAGTGACAGGAGGAGAACTTCCTAGAATCATAGAATCGCAGAATGGTTATGGTTGGAAGGGACCTTAAAAAAATCATATAGTTCTAACACCCCTCCAATGGGCAGGGACACCTTCCACTAGATCAGGTTGCTTCAAGTCACATCCAACCTGGCCTTGAACACTTCCAGGGGTGGGGCAGCCACAACTTATCTGGGCAATCTTCAATGTCTCACCACCTTCGTGAGAAAAAATCTTTTTCCTAATATCTAATCTAAATCTACCCTCTGTCAGCTTAATGCCATTCCTTCTTGTCCTATCAATACATGCCCTTGTAAAAAGTCCCTCTCTGGATTTCTTGTGGGCTCCCTTTAGGTACTAAGAAGCTGATCTAAGGTCTCCCTGGAGCCTTCTCTCCTCCAGGCTTAACAAGCCTGGAGGTGATTCTCCCCCTCTGTTCTTGTGAGACCACACCCGGTGTATTTTGTCCAGCCCTGGGACCCCCAACACAAGAGGGATGTGGACCTGTGTTGGAGTGAGTCCATAGAATTCTATGATTCTATGACCTCTAAAGCTTACTTTAAAACTATTGCATTAAGAGACTGAAGTTCCCCAGCTTGACACTGTGTAAGCTGGATACTTTGCATGATGACTATTTATGTTCTGTTTTAATGTTTCAGGGTGAAACTGTCGTAATTGTGTGTTTTTTTTCTGCCTCAGTAATGAATTATAGTTGCTGTTTGTACTGTCACAGGTGTTATTCTCTGACTTTCTTTTGATCAAAATGATGGAAAATTAGTTGTATGGAACAGAAACCTGAAATGGAGCCATTAAAACATAAAGAGTAGAGTTAGAATTTTCTTTTCCTTGGACATGTCTTTGCTAATAGCATCTGCTTAGATGTTCTCCACTGTCACTGTGCTAAGTGAAATTAGCTGCATTTGTCAAAGATTTTTCAGGTTCTCCTTACATTAAATTTTTACATCATGGAATTGCCCTCTATTTTTTGAGGCTGTTCTAATTTTATTAGAAATCTTTGAAAACTTGAGTCATCTTCATATTGCCTGGGGTAGTTGTTCATCTGTATGTAGTACAGAATTCTACATCATTTTCTATTTTAGATTTGCAGCCTTCACCGGAAGGAAAAGAAAGCATCTGAGTCTGCTTTGTAAAAGTTTAGCTAGCTACTGCTATACAGGTGTCGTGGTTTGAGGCCCCCCTCAAACAGTTCTGCACACTCCCCCCTCTTTTCTTCCCCAGTCCCGGGGAAATGGGAAGGAGAATCCAAAGAATGCAACTCCCACAGGTTGAGATAA
>JASSUY010008294.1:0-10612 GCA_032466535.1 Forpus xanthops | reverse complement strand
GGGCACCCTGTGCCAGCGCCTCAGCACCCTCACAGGGAAGAACTTGTGCCCAAGAGCTCATCTCAATCTCCCCTCTGTCAGGTTAAAGCCATTCCCCTTGTGCTGGCCCTACAGGCCCTTGTCCAAAGCCACTCTCCATTTTTTTTTTGGTAGCCAGTTTAGGCCCTGGAGCTGCTGTAAGGTCTCCCCTTAAGGAGTCTTCTCTTCAGGCTAAAGCAGCCCAGCTCCAGAGCAGAGCTGCTCAACAAGTTCTTCCTTTGCTCATTTCTGCAAACAGCTAATGGAAGGAACAAAGAGATCTTAACTGGTACAGATTACAAACCCTTGTAAAAGTGAAATGGGTTGAACGTTTATCCCTTATAATCCCATTGGGTAAATAATCAGTTCAGGGATTCAAATCCTATGCTAAGGGGGTTATACAGATACCCTTGCCAGTAGGACAACCATGCCTGAGGATGCAGCTGCTCCATTCCTGTCCTTCTGTTCACAAAGAGCCATAGCACAGAACTAGAAGCTTTGTTCTTGCTCACGTAACAGTAAGTCCCCATGCTTACCCCAAAGACTCAGCCTTATTTCCAATTGTTTTCCTCACTTTGTACCATTTTTCTTGGTGAGGGGTGGTAGGGTTTTCCCCCAGAAATATCGGATTAGCAAAGGTCTCTGCAGTGTTGTAAGAACGTAAATCCTACTGGATTTACATTAGCCTGAATGGAAAATACATGCAGCCCTTATTTAGCGGGTCCCTGCTGGCTTCCCAAGGAGACCCAAACCCCTAACAGCCATGGTGATTGCTGGGTGGGCTGTGGCACTGTAGCAGGGAAGCAGATTGATATCATCTATAGAACTTGTCTGATCCTCACATTTATGCCATACTTAAGAGAGGGTTAATTACTCAAGTTGTAATATTGATCATATCAAATCATTGCTTAATCTGCCTCAATGCCACTGTTGCATTAGTGACAATATTCAGGACTGGATTTAGTGAAGAACCACAAAGGACTATGTGGTCTACCTTGCTACCCCTCCTGGGCAGGAAGGAAGATGGTGTGGCTTAAACTGAAAAGTCCTTGGGTCAGGGTAAGCACTGTGCAGCAGTGCCTAGAACATTGGTGTGTTATCAGCATTGTTCTCACACTAAAGCCAAACCGCAGCACTGCACCAGCTACTAGGGAGAAAATTAACTCTATCTCAGCCAAAACCAGGACAGAAGGGCTAAAATTTATATCATGGCTCCCTGTTTACTTACGTGGGCAGGGCAGGGATCGTGCCACTGGTCCAGTGATGCGCCGTGGATGTGGATGGGAATTGCTCATGGGGCACTGGGAGCATCCCTGTGGCAGGGTAGTGGTGGTGGTGCACCACGGGTGGCCTGGGCCTGTCTGCTCTCACAGCCAGGGGAGCAGGAACCTGCAGGTCCTTGGTGGAGAGACAAAGGGTGATATGTGAAAGCTGTGCCCCTCTATGGGAAGGGTCTCTGGCTGCAGGGCTGGGTTCCCACTTGGCCAGCCCTCGGTAAAGGAAGTGTCTGGAGGTGAGTTTTGTAGGCTCCAACATAGAAGGTCCAGCAAACACTCAGTGATTCCAGATTCCACCTCTGTCATTCAGAGGCATTCACATTTAGCCCACCGATTTACACCAGGGAAACACACAGTGAAAGGATGGGCTGGGGAGTAAGGTGGGAACCAGGGCTATGCATGCTCTTCCCCATCACCTACCTTTAGACAAAGAAAGCTGCAAACACGTCCACTGTCTCTCTCAGCACCACCATTTGCCCAGACAACTCCCCAGTAGCAAGGGGGGGACAGGCTATTCAAACCCAGAAACTGCACAATGCAAGGGAAATAAAAAAGGACTCCCATGCGAGGCAATGCTCAGTGCAGCTCTGCCATTCCCACAGCAACTCCATCCTGCACCACAGCTAATGAAGCCAGATTTACTCCTCTGGTGGCTTCCTGGGACATCAGTGCCCTGAAACATGAGAGCTGGCAGCTGCTGTCAGAGGTTTTCCATCCCAGCAGATGCACAAACCTGTCAGCTCCCTCCAGGCCATGGGATGGGTTATGGAGGAGGATTGTGTTTCCTACCCCTCTGTTAAATCCAGGGCTCAGGGGCTTTTACAAATAGCATGTGGTAAAGATGCAAAGGAGCTGGGCAAGGCCTATAGGACTTCAGGAGTTATTTCTCAGTACCCACCAACCTTAGTATCTGAGAAAAAGAAATAAAACGTGACTTACAGCACAGGGAAATACATAGTTAGCCTGGAAAAAGAAGGGTAGGGAATATACCTAACTTTCTGCAACACTGGGACATCCCTTCCTCCCCAGCAATCATCTGCCCTTGTTTCTTTGGTAACAAATGCTACAGAGATGAGTCTAGAAATACATTTTCCCAAAACATTTAAGGATGCTAAGGAGCTAAATCACCTTATCATAAATAGCTTAGGAATTGGGCACCAAAGGATGTGTTCAAAATCACCTACCTCTCATCAGGCACCGGACATGTTTTGGAAATAACCCTATAGGGACCTACACCCCAAAATATCTGCCTTTTACAATTCAGTATCACACCTCTTAAGCATCCCAAGGAGATCAACCACTGCTCTGTGGGAGCAAGGATGCCCTTCAGACCCCAGTACTGTTACCTGCTGTGCAGACTGAAGCAGCGGAAGGCTGGCTCCAGCAGGCTGTGTGAATGCCATTGGTGGCAGAGCCTTCAGCATCATGTTCTGCATGATGATCTGGTGCATCTGAGCGTTCTGCATGAGCATCATCTCTACCATATCTGTGAAGAGGTCACCCCAAGGAAGAAAGTAAGAACTTCAGCAGCAGCTGACAAGCAGCAGAGGCACCTCAGTAGGAAGTATCCTCCAGTATATAGACCAGTCACTGCAACCAAGACACATCAGTTGAAAGGAACACATAGAATTGAGTAGATTGGAAAAGACCTTTAAGATCAACATGAATATTAGCATTCTTTACCCAGGCAGTGCACTAATGTCTTTGAATAAGACTGTTCATACTAACTTCCCTGCTTCTCCTCCCTTCTACAGGAAAGCTGCTGTTGAGCATCATCTTCTGTTAGTTTCCCTGCAAGCCCACCCCACTGGCTATGCAGGAGATGGGCTGAGCACTAGAGCTCTCTTGCTTCCTCCAGCACAGACCATCTCCTTGCAGTGCTCTCCATTGCTTCAGCCCACAACCACTGAGAGGTATCCTCAAACTTACATGATATTATAGTGCCACCTTGAGAGTCCACTGCATACATGTCAGATCCATTAACTACAGTCTCTGGATCCTAATCACAGAGGATCTAGCATGAGGTGTCCCTGCCCATGGCAGGGGGTTGGAACTGGATGAGCTTAAGGTCCTTTCCAACCCAAACCATTCTATGATGGTATGACCTGTGCATTGGGTGGAGAAGGGAGGGGGAATTAAAGAAGACAACTGCCCTGTTTTGTGGTCATACCAGAAGTAGATCACATCCACCAGCTTCAGCAGAGTCATGCATGAGTTGGGACTGGTTTCTTTATGAAAATAAACTGATTTAAAGCTCCTGGCAGATTGAGGCAAGAAAAATTGCTGTCTCATGAATGAGGGTTTCTCTGTGGGATGAAGGAAACTTTGGCTGAAGGTTGAGCCAGGGAAAACATCCCAGGGTTTTGCTCATGTCTGATTTCCCAGTAGCATCCAGCTATGTTTAGAAACAAACTCTTTCTATTGGCATTGCACTATATTTGGAAGAGCCCTTTGAGCTGTTCTGTCTCGTTTCCAGGCACGGAGTTTAACAAAAGCCTGTATTGTTTGAGGAGGCTGAGAAGAGGGTCAAGGGAGAAAAAAAAGAAAGGAATAAAACCAGGTTTAGAAACCTGACTGCTTGTTTTGGAATCATTCGTACACATGAGATTGGCTTTGTTCATATTACTCAGTGCCATGTCTTGAGCTGATTTGCTTTCCCAAGCTTCCCTGGCAGCTTCACCTGGCTTTGCTGAGTTTGTCATCCCTGCTTCTTTAGTTTTAGTGATAAGATTTTATCTGAAAGCTTCTCAGAAATGACATCTAGTACATATGGCCCAGTGCAATTCTACAGCTCCAGCAGCAGCCTGGTCAGAAACCATGCCACTGACTAGAGTGGATGCTGTCCTGTATCCCCTTCCCACTTACTGTGGCACCTCCCTGCCCTCTCCAGCCTGGGTGCTAGGTGGGAACTTTACCTTCTTTAATGCTTCCAGAGCGGGGGGCTGCAAAAGGTTGGGCAGGGGGGATCTGTGTGATCAGAGGAGACTGCTGCTGAGGTAGCTGCTGGATGATGGTGGCAGGCTGAGGTGGCATCTAAAAAAGAAAGGAAAAGGAAGAAGTTGCTACTGGATTTGTCTGACTTCCTCATCTTTGGGAAGGAAGAGCAGTGGTGTCATCTGCCTGGACTTCAGTGGGGCTTTGGACATTGTCTCCTGTGAAATCCCAGCAAAAGCTGGGGTCTACTTAGCTGGGAAGCAGCTCTATGGAAAGGGACTTGGTGGTCCTGGTGGATACAAGCTCAACATGAGTGAACAGTGTTCTGCTGCAGCAAAGCAAGCCAAGGGCACCACCAGCAGAGTAAAGGTGTCATTATCCCATTACACTCCGAGCTTGTCAGGTCACACCTGGAATACTGTGTTTAGCTTAGGTCCCTGCTCTACATAAAAGATGTGGACAGGCTGGAGAGGGTCCAGAGAAGGGTCACAAAGATGATCCAAGGGCTGGAACGCTCTATGAGGAAAGGCTGAGAGAACTGGGACAGTTCAGCCCAGAGAAAAGAAGGATCAGGGGAGATCTTATCACCATGTTCCAGTATTTAAACTGTGACTACAAAGAAGATGGAGACTCCCTTTTTCCAAGGACTCACATGGAAACAACAGGGGGTGAGGGGCACAGGTTACTCCTGGGTTGATTCTGGTTGGACACAAGAGGAAAAGTGTTCACAAGGAGGGCAAGGAATAATCTCCCCAGGGAAGTGATGGATTCCCTAACACTGGATACTGTAGTGGTTGGATTCCCTAACACTGTATACTGCTGTGGTTGAGCTAGACAGGGTGCTGGGAAATCTAGTCTAGGTCATGCTGTGCCTACTACAGCAGAGTGTGGGCAATTCTCCCACTCCTCTAGCTACCTCCTTCCTAGGGTAAATCATTCCCATTGATTTTTGTGCTTTATTTGTAGGTTTTGCCTAGGGCTGTACGGGCCCCATACAACAGCAAGAGGTGTAGCATTCCCTTGAAATTCATATTTCCATACAGCTCCCAAGCAGCTGCTGTTTCAGGCTGGCATAGCACTACAGCAGTGTTTTGTAGGAGAGAGGATCCTTACCATCTGCTGGATAATCCTTGGTGGTTCCTCTGGAGCTGGAAAAGGTATCTGGTAGATGTGTGGGGCAGCAGCTCTGTGGTTGCAATGGTGTCCTCCAGCTGGAGCAGGGGGCTGTGAAAGCTCTTCCAGAAGGTGCTGCTCCTGCAAAATCAAGTATCTTCCTAAAGAAAACCTGGTTGGAGAAAGGCAGGCAGGGTTGTTACGCTCTCTGTACTAAACGGGATTAGCCCCTGGAGCCTGCAGCAGGGCGCAGTCTCGCTCACTGAATCACTGCTGCAAATACATCCTATGTCTGATGGGCAGACCACAAGTGACCATTGCATGAAGAGAAGCACTCAGCCAGTGCTGCACACATATAAAGAGTTTTCTCCCCACGTCTTGAAGCCATACAGTTTTCAGCACAAGTAAAAAGCAAGGGGGTAAAAAAGTAAAAAAGTGAAGAACAATCTGACAAAAGCCTGGAAAAGCATTTCACTAATGGTAAGTACCCTCCAAAAATGAGAAATCATAGAATCGTAGAGCAGTTTGGGTTGGAAGAGACATCAAAGCTCATCCAGTTCCAATACCCTACCATGGGCAGGGACACCTTCCACTGGAGCATATTGCTCCAACCCCCAGCTCAAGAACTAACGGACAGGAAAAAACAGACCCTACTTCAGCAGTGGATGTGCAGATAACCTGACCCTTTATGTTGTTTCTGCTCTTACCCTTAGCTCTTGCAGGAGATCTTTCCTTCGCCTTAAGGCACTTTGTAGCATATCCTCACATCTGTTCCCTAGAGGATGAAAAGGCCATTATCTTCTCCAGTGTTCACAGAGTATTATAACACTTACATTATGAGATTTTGGATAAAGGTGTTATAAGAGAGCTTGACTTCTACAAAAGGCTTTAGCCTACTTTTCTTGTCAAATCCATGAAGGGATAATGACTTTATGCCCCATGCAGGCATAGCTGTCCAGCAGGCAACATAAAATAAACTCTCTAAAGCCCCCTTTTAACCTCCTAGTTTAGAAATTCATTTCAGCTGGAAACTTCTGACAAATATCCTGTACTTGCATAGGATAATTGTGCAAAGTGTAGAAGAAAGTTTGTTGTGACACCTCCAAAGCAACCCAGCTTTGAATGTTACCTTTGCTGTTTCTTTCTTGTTCTGAACAGACTTTCTGCTCAATTCTTCCCACATACGGTTGATCTGGATCTTGCTTGAAGTGAGAATAAACAAGGATATTTTCACATCCATTGGGAGCATCACTGGAAAGCATCACTTTGTGTTTTGAAACTAAGTTGGTAAAGGAATTGTCCACTTCTGGCCACAGCATTGAAAGTTTCCAACTATTTGTGTATCAGCTCAATGGATATGAGCCTGGAGGCCAAACTAGAAATATTACTAACTGTGTATGGGTAGCCTTTAATCCATAGGTAATGCAAATAGTGCATATGTCATGCAAAGAAATTAATGTACCGCACATGGCATGTGTAGCTTCCAGGGAATATTGCTGTAAGGAACATATTAGTTGTGCATGAAACATCACACCAGTCTTTGAAAGGGTTTCATGAAGACACTTATCCATCACTTTTGAGCCATTCACTAGCTTATATAGTGATTTCTCTAAGCTTTCTAAGTTTTACGAGGAAGCCGGGATTGCTGACCTTTCTGCCCAAACCAAAATCAGGGTGCAACTATACATGCATGGTTTTCTGGTAAAATGGTTCCCAGCTCTTATCAACAAGACCAGCTCTTAAACTATAACAAGCTGAGTCACATTCTTTTATGCTGGAAACCATCTGGTCTGCAGGAGGCTGCACTGGTCACATTCAAAGGTGCAAAGCAGCATTAGCAGTGGATCATTCCTCCTGCCTGGATCCCTTGAGGACACACAGCCATCCTAAAAACTCCTTTTGAGGGTCATCAAAGCCAGGCATGCAGCTGGACTGCATCAGGGGCTCACTGCTAGGTAGAAGAGCTAACACAAGTAGGATCTCCTGCAGAGCACACCTAGGCAGGAGGTCATTCTTATGTCAGTGTTCAGCTGGTTGATCATTTCCCTTTGTTAGAAATAGATAAAGAAATCCAAAAGGTAAAATGTAGGCATCTTTTAGGGAGGGGATTTGATAATCTGATGTGGTCTGAGAAAATCACTAAGCCCTTCCCATATCACTTTCATAATGAGAACAAATGAGCCTCTTACTTGCAACTGGGAGAGGTGGCTCCAACTTCTCTAGGTTCTCTTGTTCATTTTCTAGTCTCTGTTGGTAAAAGCACAAGAACTGGTTATGAGTCAGACAGCAAAGCTCACAGTTTCTAACCCTACCTTACAGGCATAGGTTTGGGATGGAGGAAATAAAGCAGAAGTGGATACAAGCAGTGCTTCTTAGCTGCTAAATCACAGCTAGTGACAGCTACAAGAAGCATTCATAGAGGTATGAAATGTCTCACTACAAATCTAGTTATGGTAAAAGAACAGTCATGCTTCCAATTGGCCAGACTATCCCAGACCTGGAAATTGATAGTATGGTGAATCAGGAGACTTACACATCACTTCTCCTATGGGGCAGAGAGCTGGGTCATATGAAGAACTTGCAAACTTGTACAACTTTATTTAAGTGACAGTGACTGTAATACCACTGCACATTAGTCTGCCTCTGCTTGTGTGAAGAAAGGGGCTCTCAATTGGCTGCAGATCCTCTTTGTATCTCAGTAGAAATATAGTGATTTAAAAAACAATGCTTAAACATGCAAGAATAAAACAAAGAGCAAAAACGACCACTGCAGAGATTTTCCCTTACCTTTTCTAAGAGTTTGAGTCTCAGTCGTGTCAAGTGATCCACTACTGAAGGCTCTGCCATTGCAGTAGTCTCCTGGAAGGGCAGGCAGGCAAAACAGGTTAAAAAGCTAAGCAAAGGCAGAGAGGTTTTCAATCCTCATTTCTTCCCCTCCACAATCTTCATAGAATAAATCCATTAGAAAAAAAAAGAAACAAAATCAGATTGTGAGCAAATAAAGGGAGAAAAGCTTTGGTTTCCCTCCCAGGTAAAACTGAGTCCAGGTGATCACCAAAGATCACAGACACAGCTTTTTCTGCCCTGTCTCTCAATGTATTTTTGTGCTGTAGGTTGCAACATCACAGAGAGGTAACTAAGGGTGAATATTTGCTTGTTCCTAACTGCCACTAAGCCTGGCCCTCTCTGTTGTTAGTGTCCTCTAAGTAGCTCTGAGTATTGTGCCTGTAACCTGGCTGCTAAGTGTATAGTGTCAATCCACAACACAAACAAGATAATCTCTAGGTGTAGAAGTTTACCTGCCTTTTGTAAAGCAAATGCCCAGCACATTAGTGGGCAGAAAGAAAGAAAAGCCAATGGTTCTTCACCATAACACCACTGATAGGCCTCAGATTATAATCTTGCTGATTGACACCCGATAACATTTATCGCACTTGACATAGTTCTTCATATGAGTTTTCATCAGCAGGTAGCAACTAAAAACTTGCAAGGAGCATAGCTGGAACTCATCCTTGGATGAGTAAAAGAGTAAAGAGGCTATGGTGTAACATTCATTTGCTTACGGTCTCCCAAACAAACTATAGGTGCCTCCATCTCCCAGCAAAGCCCTCCCAGGTTAAAAACCAGCAACATTTTACAGTGCCATCGATAAAATCAACACAAAAGCATGAGAAAGAAGTCAAGTAGCAGCCATTCATTTTCAGTATCATCTTTTAAGCCTGGAGAGCAAAGTCCCAAACCCTTCCTTACTTGAAGGCCTCAGCAAAACTGCAGGTGGGCCGCTGCTGGTGGGCGGAGCAACGGGAAGATGGAGGATTACCTCTTCCAGCTGTGTCCCACACAACATGTGAGTACAATCTGCTCTTAAAATACACAAGCTGGTATCTCTGGGTAGGTCATAGGAACTGAGACATGGGGATCCCAAAAATAGCTGCACTTTTCAAAGCTGGGGCTCAGCTTGCTTTGGCAGAGCCCAGTTGCAAATGCTCTGAGGAATAAGCAGAGCAGAAAACCCTCTCAGGTACCAGCAATTGTCCTGAGAAACCATTCTGTGTACACTTTTGTGCTTTAAAAGCCCCATAGATTTTCCTCCTTTTCTCTCTAATATCTTTGATCCCTCATCCTTCTGGCAACAGAGTTTCCCATTTGTCTTAAACTTCAGCATAAACCTGGTTATGGAAGTAAACTGCATAAGCATTGTTTATTGAAGCGTTAGGCCAAAAAAGGATTACATTTAGATGGTTTTAAACATAGATTCCTGAAAAGTTCATTGAAAAGCTTCTCATTTGTTATGTGAAATTTATACAAGTGCTCTCCAGGCATTTTTCCACACCCCTTGTGACTTGGAATCGTAGAACTGTTTTGGTATCATATTCCCATTCAGGTGCCTCTGTTCTAAGCAAAATACTCAGTTTATTTTGTCCTCAAATAGCAGATTTCTTTTAGCTATTGATCTCATAACTCAGGTGGGAAGATATAATGCAAGAGCCAGCACAGACTACCCTCATACCCACCTCATGGCCTCTGCTATCAGTGACTGTCAGCTTCAGCTGCACCTATGGTCACATCTGATCTGCACAGTCTCATGTCTATTCTAGTTGCATCTCTCTTTATCTTTCTAACTCACAAACCCTTCTGTGAGGGGGTGAGCAGGGTTGTGGGCAGCATTTGGGCAGTGAGGTGACAAAGGAGGCTGTGTTGGTGTCTCCAGATGACCACAAATGCTACAAGATTGCTGACGCTTTAGACTTTTAGACTGCTGCTGAGTATTGAGCTGATGTTTAACCATCAACTGTTGTCTACAGTGCTCCCGAGAATTTAGATTTCTAGAGCCTTCCTTGCAAGGCAAATAGAGGGTCACAAAAAAGGTTGGCAAAGAGAAACAAGTATTCAGTTAAAGATACAGCGCCAGCATTAAGCAACTGAGCAGACTGAAAGGAAGAGAAAAAAACTTCTGGTTCATGTATCAACACAATACTAGATAAAAAACATACTTTCCAGCACGTCTGCTAAAGAATATAGGTTTTCCCACACTTACAGATGGCCTTGCCACAATGGGATCACTACTGTAGGGACACCTTACAGACTTCCAATGTATGCCTTGCCAGGAATGTGCCAGATGGTACAAGAGGATCTTACAGAATCCCAGACTGGTTTGGGTTGGAAGAGGCCTTAAAGCTCATCCAGCTCTAACCCTGCCATGGGCAGGGACACCTTCCACTAGAGCAGGTTGCTCCAAGCCCCTGTGTCCAACCTGGCCTTGAACACTG
>JASSUY010008291.1:20238-38814 GCA_032466535.1 Forpus xanthops | reverse complement strand
TCATGAGGGACTGTAGTGAGAGGACAAGGGGTAACGGGTTCAAACTTAAACAGGGGAAGTTTAGATTGGATGTGAGGGAGAAATTCTTTACTGTGAGGATGGTGAGGCACTGGAATGGGTTGCCCAGGGAAGCTGTGAATGCTCTATCACTGGCGGTGTCCAAGTCCAGGCTGGACAGAACCTTGGGTGACATGGTTTAGTGTGTGGTGTCCCTGTGAATGGCAGGGGGTTGGAACTAGATGATCTTAAGGTCCTTTCCAACCCTAACTATTCTATGATTCTATGATTTGATGTCCACACGTGGTTTAGCTGACAAGGGGAGGAAATGTGTGCATACTTGTTCTCTGTACCCCAGAAAGGCGCTCAGTGCTGAATGCAAGCACTGATCCAAATCATCAGTGAAGAAACTTCTTGGAGGGTGGGTGGGAAATCCTCCCTCATGTTTCCCTGCTGTGATTTCTGTGCCATTCCCCTCAGTAAACAATTTTAAACAAGACTAAATTTGACTAAAAGAAGCACATCTGCATCTGTCTTGTCAGGGTATGTGATGTCTCTGAGAAGGCCCTGGGATGGTGTTTTTTGCTATAATCCAAATGTTATCTCAAAACAAAAAATTTTCCTTTTAATTTTTCTAAACAGACCGTCTTTTCTGCACTACACCAGCAACTCGTTGGAAACATAAAGCTATTAATGGTGAAACGGGTGTAGATCTTGATCAAAAATACAGCATAACTTGCTACAGTCACCAAAGTAAAATGGCATCTCTGTCAGTTCAGATCAGGCTGTAGCTGAATTTAAAAGCTTACTCCTGCCCTGTGCTTTGATGACTCATATGCCAGCTTCATGTTCATTGCAGAATTCCTTAAGTTATCTTGAGGTTTTGACATGCTCAGAGTAAACTGCTGAATACTGAGGAGGTGTTCTGCCCAAGGCTTGTCACACAGATCCTTCTCCACCCAGATCCCTGCCATGACCCACACAATCCCTGCATGACCCAGGCAGTTTACTAGAGGCGCATGCTGCTATCCTCTGAGAACACTTGAACTCAGCTGGGATTTCAGCATCACAAGTATCATTCATGTCCTCGGCAGTGCAGTGCCTTGTTGGGTACCAGATGTTCTGAGGTCAGACCGGTTCTTAAGTAAAGGTTTAGGGTTTAAAATTATGTTTATTTGATTCACTACAAGAAAAATTAGTTTCCGAAGTTGTAAAAAGATGACACATCCAAATGTGTATTCAGAGTTATCCTTAGACATAAGGTATGGTGGCCTTTTGGGGGGTTGATGGTTTGTTTTTTGCAGTAAGATTCTTTTTTAGCTACTTCAGCATCACGAGATGGTGCATAATGAGCCCTGCAGATGGGTTGGTGTGTCCCAGGGAGTTCCTTAAGTTACATCTTCCTTCTGTATCCTGCCAGGCATTGCTGGAACCGATCAGAATGGCTGCTCTGAGTTATTTCCTCTCCCTTCCTGAGGAATATCTTGACTTTTTTATCCTTGTTTTTTCCCACTAGGCACTGGCCTGTTATCTCGTGTTGGGAGGTGAAGTCATTTCTGTCTGTGTCCTTAGGCTGTTTTGATTAAAGTTTCTGTTGAGTATCTCACATAGCACATCCTCCTGTTCTGGATCTTGCGTGCTTAGTAGGTATAGAGAAAGACTGAATATATTAAATATAATAAATCTGTAGCTGTTTTCTTTGAGAGCATCATATAAAGCCTAAGCGTGTTACTGCAGAGCTGAAACTCAGTGTTTATGTGAGGTAACCTTGCCCTCCTGCCATGTGCAGTGTTAGTTTTGAGAAGAGGAGGGTCTTCTAGAATACCCTTAAGAGTATTTTTTTGAAGGGGATAGTGTGAAAAAGTACCACTCTCAGGTGGCTCTTCTTCAATAACTTACACAAATCCATGTTTGGCTCGGCAGTGTTTCTGCTTTATTTCACTGAGGTACAACAAAGAGTCTGTAGGAGTATGTCTTCAACAAGGACAGGTGCAAATGAGCACCAGGAATTCAGACAAACTGCATCACGTTGAATCTGTTGAAGTGCTGATTGCTTCTAGATGCGGGTGGACATCAGATTTCTCATTAAAATCTTCCTAAACTTCAAAGGAAGCTGAGAGCAAAGCATTGCAACTTTGGTGTTTTGGCCATTGTCTCTGCTACGCTGCACTGGAGTTACAGTGCAGTTTTGTATACTTCATTCTGTAGTTATCTATTGGGTAAACCCACATTGCTTCACCTAGTTCTTAAAAACAAACCAACCAGTCCCAAACCCCACCACAAGGAAACCAACTTGCCGTCCCTGTTGAACTCTGTGGTCTGGCCTGCACTAACTACTCTCGTTGGCATGGTTCTGATTGGTTATTTACTAAGTTTTGTATGGAAGCAAGGTCTGTGTGAATGCTGTGTGTACATCTTGATACTTGGTTGAAAATAGCCAGTGGGTTTTCAACAAACTTGGGCAGTTGCTACATGTTTTATAGAAATATTGACAGCGTAGGGAGGTACTGGTGTAACAGTTGATGGTATTGGATGCTGGAGTTGTCACAGCTTTCAACTCTGGGTTCTGCATGGCACTTGCATTTGTGTTTTCTGTAAGCATCAGTAGAGCCTTTTGGGGATGGGCTATAGCCGGGGCTCTGCTGGTGAAAAACCCTAGAAAAGAGATGCAGTTTTACTGAGGAGTTGTTCGAATTCCTTAGCTTGCAAAATGGCAAAACCCCTCACCATGTCACCTCTCCTCACAGTTGGAAAGTACCCTCTGAAAGAAGCTGCTGCTTGCAGTGAGGGCCAGGAAGGAGTTCGAACCGCTTCAGGATCTTATCTCTCAAACTTGTTTTCTCCTATAAGTATTGAAGAGTTTTCTCTTGAAGTATCTTGAGAGTTGGTTATATCAAAGTTGCACACAAGAAGTCTTGTATGGTACAAGGAAGCTCTTATGGCTGTGTCTGGGGCCTGCCCTGTGGCTGCTGCAGAGTTCAGACCTTCAACCTGTGTTCTGCTGAGTGGAGAAACCCCATCAAGGTGCATGTACATCACATGCAGAGTGTGGCTGGCTCAAAACTAACCAGGTGAACGCTCTGGTCAGGGCAGCCTGCAGCTTAGTGCAAGCTGTAAGACCTGCCTGCAAAGCTGGGACAAGGCTGTTGATTTGAACAGACCTCCAAAGCACTGCTGGCAAACTGGAAAGAGCTCCTGGGCCTTCACCCGTTTGATTTACACTTGAACATCTTCGTATAAATCTACCTTCATGATCCATCCGCACTGAGCTGGATGAGAACCAGAGCAGCTGATGTGCTAGTGCATGCTGCACTTTCTGTGAGCTGTAGAGTGGGACAAGGGTGCAACAAACCTGAGCCTTAAGTGTCTCTGCTCTTGGAGTCTTTGATCAAACACTGAATTAACATTGTTAATAGCCTAGATCACCTTCTCATGTCCTGAGGTCTCACCAGAATAACAGTAGGTTTCTGCTACTGAGTGCAAGTGTAGAGAGATTGCTTTTGAGACAACACGTGGGAGCTGTAGTTTCATCTCCTGAAACCATGTTATGGCAGAACTTCAAGGAGAAACAACAGTTTTAAACCACTTAATTCCTTAATGCCCATTTTCTGTTGTACCTACAAACTGCCAAAAAGGCACAGACAACAAAATGGCAAGCTGATACGTTATCCTAGTGTGAATGTCTAGGCAGTGGAAAGGAGACTTGTATTTGGTCTGCTGACACTTTTCCTTAAGGGTCTTAAAAGTCCTCACTGGAGTCAGGCTGTTCTCATGGCTAGCTTATGTAGGGCCTACTGATACAGTTTTGCCCATTTTTGTTAAGATTATAGCTTGGAAATTTGTCCTGATGGAAGCAACTTTCTCAAAATGTCATGACCAATGTATAAGGGAGTTGGGGTGGGAGGAGATTTCTGAACCTGACCTAGCATTGTGCTGCTTCATGTCTTGGTGAGGGAAAAGCTTTCAAGCCAGAGAAACTGGCATATATAGCTATTGTAGCTTTAAGATAGCCTGTTTTGAACTGCCTGGTGGTGCTGTCTACCTGATTAACTGTTCTGTATCAGTCATCAGGACAGTGCGGTTCCCGTGGCTCAGCCATTTGGCGTTGCTCACTGGAGGAGGCTGTTTTGGCTGCAGACGAGCAGGCAGAGGGCTGCAGGCAGGTTGTGGAGAGTCAGCAGGAGCAGTAAACCTTCAGAGAGGATGGTAAAGACACCCGGAGGGTGGTCAAGGCTCAGCCACCTCTTTGCTCACCTCTGCGAGTGTTTGTTGCTTGAGCTGAACCCTGAGCCTTGGTTCAACATAGTTATTTCTTGATTTGATGGGAGGATAAAAGCCTGGCATATGGTCTTTTATTGACCAAAACCCTGCAGTTTATCTGATTCAATACCTGGGTTATCTCTCTGCTGTGGCAAAAAGGGCAGTTGCCTAAGGCAACCAATATGTGCAGTGTGATCACAGGTTGTGATTGGTAAACCTCTGTGGGCTTGGCTGATACGACATAGGAAGTTGTGTTGCCTTTTTCAGTGCTGTGGCGGTTGCAAATGAGTATGTGTTTTGCTGATATTATCCTGCTTCCCCAGTGTGTGTTAAGAACATCTGTGATCTCCTACCAAATGAGATGCTGAGTGGGATCCAGCTTTTCCTTTTGTACAAACAGTGCTAATATTGGTTTCTGCTGCATTGGAATTTGTCCTGGTTATGCAGATAGGACTGGATATTGTAAAAGCTGTAATCCTTTCTTCCTTTAACTGCTACAGCTGAAGTTCAGAGGTGGTGAGGGTGGAAAGCACTGTGTAAACCAACCGTGTGTCCCTTCTGGGGAGCACAACTCCCTGTTTGGAAGGATGGGGAGAAGCAGTTAATTCATATCTCAGGGATGTGGAATTGCACCCAGGCAAAGTGCTTGGTTTTCCAGGTTTACTCTAAGTTGGTCTTCTAGCTTCTTGTAAAAATAAGGCCAGTTTGGGTACTATGGGCCCTTTGGAGGTTGGGGCTCCTTCTGTCTGTTCTTTGCCTGGAGGTGGTCATTCCTGAGGTGAAGAGCTGTGCAATAAAATGGGGTGATTTTAACCTGCCATTTATATTTAATGGTGTGCATGTAATTGTTTTTAGTGATACTTAGGGAAAAGGAAACTTTCTGTTAATGCCTAAGCAGCTGATACGGAGTGACACAAAACATGGTTCTTGGGTACTAGGTAGGAAAAAGACCTGAATTTAAAATACAAGTACCCTGTGTCCTCCTTTTTTTCATTGCTGGTTGAGGCTGAAGGTTTACCCACAGCCCCTGGCAGCTTCAGGATGATCTGTGGAACTGGTTTCCCCAGTCTTGAAAGCAGTAAACCCAGTGTTTGGTATTTGGGAAATGTGCCTGGGCTGAGCATCAGCAGCACCCTGTCACTGACCCCTTGTATCCTCGCTCAGTCTGGAGGCACAGACACTGGAGCCTAAGCCATCGAGGAGCAAAGTCCCAAGCTGTTTTCCCAATTTAACTTAGCCAAAAAGCCACAGTGAATAGGAGCAGACAGTGGTGATCTTCAGCCTCAGAAGTTATGTTCCTGAAGGAGTGCATTTTGTTAAACTGCCTGCCTAGAAATCTTACTGCAGACAAGGGAAAGTCTAAGTCCTGCAAAGCAGCCTTGCTAGCTTTGTATGGGGTGGGAAGGGAGAGGAGGTGGGTGGTGGGATTTAGAATAGGGACATACTTTTCTGTCTCTCCGGGGAAGTTTAGACTGGGTATGAGGAAGAAGTTCTTTACTGTAAGGGTGGTGAGGCACTGGAATGGGTTGCCCAGGGAAGTTGTGAATGCTCCATTGTTGGTGGTGTTCAAGGCCGGGTTGGACATAGACTTACGTGGCATGGTTTAGTGAGAGGTGTCCCTGCCCCTGGCAGGGGCGTTGGAACTGGATGATCTTAAGGTCTTTTCCAACCCTAACTATTCTATGATTCTGTGATTCTTCTCTTAGGCTGGGTGACCTTGGTGTAAGTGAAGGCTCTTTATTAGTCTGAAAGACTTTTAGAGTTGTATCTCATCCAGGAGATCTGAGGGAAGGGATTTATTATCTGAATAATACTGTGTATTTCAAAAGTAACAGATACATGTCATTAAATGCAAAATTGCAGATTCAGAGATGTACTCTGAATCAAAAGCTGTGATTAAGCTCTGGGAGTACTGTACTTAATTGCTGGGGATGCTGATAGAGGAAACCAGTATGTAAAACTTACTTTGCACTTCAAGAGACCTACAAAGCCGGGGACAAGAGGAGTGGATCTTCCTAACTTTCCTTTCACTTAAATGCATTATCAGATCCACTCCTCTGTTATCTTCCCTAAGCTAGTGTTCCTCACGCTGTTCTCCCTAGTACACTAGCTTTATATCAGAAAGCTCTAATCACAGGCTGATTTTACTGTATCAAAATGGACTTGCATTATGTTCTGCTGCATTTTAGCTGACTGGGAAGGTTTTGCTACGATGCATGCTACCACTGAACCATTGCTTCCCAGTGGAAACCCCTCTATAAGTGTGCGCTGTCAATAAAGCTCATCTATGGTGCACAAGCAAAGCTGATGAAGGACTGGCCCTGAACCATGATGGGGGCTCCCACAGGGGCCTCACACCATAGCAGTCATGTTGGCTGTGCTTGCAAGCTGTGTCCTCTGGCGTTCACCACCTTTTGTTATCAGTGAATGTAAATGGAGCTGTGCTCTGACTTTATAGTTGGAATATAGTTTGAAACTAGGAATAAACTGGCATATTCTAATGAGTCACTGCAACCTGCACTAGTCTCAGTGCGGTGAATGAAAGATACAATAAGAGAAGGAAAACATTTTAGTTCTGATTTTGTTTATTAGTATGTTGTACATCTGTTCAGTTATATAATTGCCCATGCCAATGTCAGTCTGTAGGGTTTATTATTCTCATTTAGCTCCCAAGGGCTTGAAAACTTCATTATTGTTAATCTGTCAGGACTAGAAAACAAAACATTTTGTCCCATTAGGCTGTTTTAGGCTTCTGTGCAGATTTTAACTTGCTTTTAAAGCTATGAAGAGCTGTGAGTATCAGACTGCATGAAAGGTGAGAAATAAGCACAACGCAGAGATGATTCAAGCTCAGTACATATCTCGGAGCTGATGCTTGTTTCCATTAATTTCTGGCTGAAGTGATACTGCTTGAAAGCATCTCCACCCCTTCACTTGACAAGATGGATGGTCTCTTTCCTCACTTGATGACAGAAATATTCCTTTCTTTTATTAAACAGGCATCATAAAATATACTGAAAGCAAAGGTGGTCTGCTTATTTTTTGAAGAACCAATTTTCAGGTAATAAAGCTTAGTAGGGCCTCAGATGTTTTTGGAGATCCAGAACAGATTGAGTTGAGGAGTGTTAAGCTTGTGGCATGTGCCTAAATGTTATGCAAAATAGCCTCACACACTGAGTATTAATTTGGCTGTACTATAATCCAATACATCTCATAAATGCCTACAGAGAGAGGGTGATGCAGGGAATATTCTTAAAGCAAATTAGCTGAGTGTGATCCTCATCTCTGTGCTCTCTCATGCTGTTAATAAAGTGATACTGTCCTTGTTGCAGAAGATAATCCTGTTCGTGTTTGAAGACAGTTTGTAAAGCCTGAGATGCTTTAACAATTTGGAGCATTGTGCCTATGTCCAAACAATGGACTTCTATGTTAATACAGAGTAAAAATCACCAGCCTTACCTTAATCAAAGATATTTTTGAAAGTCTGTGTACTATTGAGAGTTAACTGTGACAGTGTTCTCATTTAATTTGTTTATTGTGATATTTAAAGCCAGTTGAAGGCCACTGTGGAGTCATAGGCCGATAAAGATGCTCAAAGCACAGAAGTCTAATGGATACAATTATCATTGTAGTGTTCTCTGCAGTAGTTATTGAAGCTATTCAAAGCGTTAATTGGATGCTAAGTTTCAGCTCTAGAGAAATGTCTACTGACTGTTTGGGTCATGTTCAAAATATGCCAGATCCTAAGAGGATGTTGGTTGCTAATGCTTCACAACACATTGTACCGAAGAGCTGTTATCTGGTGAAGGAAATGCAAAAAACCATGATACACAGTGATGCCAACTACCAACTGGAATGCTTGATGGTTTTAATTAGGCATTTAGATTAACATTTCTGTTTCCTTCTGTGTAGTTTAGTTTGTGCTGGTAGGCAGGAGATGAATCAGGGATGAGGGAAGTAGAGCTGTTGTCATAGAGGTAAGAAACAAGAGTGCAGTGAAGTCTTTGTATGTGTATATAAATGGGAAAGATGGGATACTTGTTGCTTAACCCTCTGGCCTCCCATTGATGTCTTTGTGGCAGAAATTAGATTTATATTCAATACATAGTTGCGGTCTAAAAATAATACAGTAAATCCAGAAGACTGTTCAAAGTTTTATGCATGTGGAAATAAGAGGATTAATCAAATTCAGTGCTATATTTTTTTTGGCTGTAATTGAAAAAGCATACCTTCTTAAGCAGAAATACTGCTTGAAAAACCAAAAAATACAGGCAATTTTCTTTCAGTATACAACTTCCTGGAAAAGCGTTTTGCTTCATGAAAGGCAAGAAGTGCTAGGCAAAATAACTTCAATGAGAAGGGAACGAGTCACATGTGGGAGCTGTATTTGTCGAAGCTCAAGTGGAAAAATGTGATTAAGTTAGACTGGAGCAACTGTCATGTACACTAGAAGACCACTGAGTAGGAAGCAAGCAATTCTGGCATTTACTTGGAGGTGTCTGATCCCAGGACTATGAGAGTTATGTTCATTTGCAAGATGTGCTACTATTAGTAAAGTCTATAATTGCTCTCCCTGCTCTGTTGTATATTCCAAAGCACTGCCTCAGAGTCCAGAGCCATCGTGGACAGTGAAGCTGTGCTGGGGGTTCTGAAGATGCTCTAGAAAGTGGCATGTTTGTTTGTTTGTTCCATTTTGTGTATGGAAGCAGATTGTAAGAACCGTGGTGCTGTCAGATTGAAGGTTGGCATCATAGAATCATAGAAGAGTTAGGGTTGGAAAGGACCTTAAGATCATCTAGTTCTAGCCACCCTGCCGTGGTCAGGGACACCTCACCTAACCATGCCACCCAAGGTTCTGTCCAACCTGGCCTTGAACACTGCCAGGGATGGAACGTTTACCCCTTGGCACCACCGTTCCCCAGTGGGTAGGGAAGCAGAAAGGTACAGTAACTGCTGTGGTCTGCTGCAGGCTTCTTTATGCGTAGACCCAAGTGGGCAGCCTGCTCACCCTTGGGTGCATAATGCTGCTCTGGGGGAGGTCAGTTAATGCTTCTTTCTCTCGGTTGAGGCCACACGGTTTTTGATTTATGTATTAAAGCAGGAGGTGTGTAACAGCAGGGAATGCAGCAGGACATGCCTTTGCCCCTGCTGCAACCACCATCATCTGTGGAGGGACCTATTTCATCTCTTCAGAAATACATTACTAAAAATCTTTATTTGTAAAATTGAGTTTTGTACTTAATGATGTATTCAGTATTTCAGAGGAATAGGAACTTTCTTGCTTGTTTTTTCCCCTTTCCGATAGAGGAGGACTCCTCTGTGTTTTAGATCTTTCTTTCCTAGTTGCTGTGCTGATTACTGTTGTGTTCCATGGGGCATTTTAGTTCAGCAGTCTGAGATCTGCAGAGATTGGATTTGTTAATCTTTGCATGGTAAATAAAATATGTCCTAACCAGATAAGTTTATCCCTGTTTAAAGTTCACACATGTGGTGTGTGTGTATGTGTATGTCTCCAAAGAAGATGGAGATAAAGGAAATATGGTAATTTAACTGATTCCAAAACCACTATTTAAACTTGTACAATAGGTGGTATGGTCATATTTTGTGGCTATTTGAGTCTGTGGAGTTAAGGGATCTCCTTTTTCTTGAATGAAATATCACCCCTACCACCAACATGCACACTCTAATGGGAAAAGGTGGGTATTATAAGGTGATTGATGGGTAAAGGGGAGAAAAATTGTGATAGTGTCATGATCTTGTCAGTTAGAAGAAACCCAATGAAAAAACAGAAGGTTCTAGGGGTGCTTTGCTAGTTATTTTTATTGGTGGGTGCTTGTATATAAGATACAATAAAACTTACTGGTTATACACAGATGTAGTATTATGTAAAGTTACTTTTTTTATTAAGTTGTTGTGGCTTTTACTAAGAATACTATTTTCTTTCTTTCTGTTGTCTCACTCTGTCATGCATCCAAGTTTTGTTTGCCATCTGTGTAAAAGCAATTAGATGTTACAACGCATTAAGAAATTTGAAAGCAAGGCATAACATATTTTAAGGGGCTGTACTACATTAGGAGACAGTCTTGTGGAGCTGGAGGGTAATTTTGAGACTCGGTTGAAGGATAATGTGTCTGTTATGAAGTTTCTATTCACTGCTCATTATTAAGATATATAACTGGGAGGGTTTTTTCTTTCAGTGGTAGTATCTTTGGGCATTGTTGGCTGAATGTGAGAAACATCTCCTTCAGCATACCTTCAGGGAGGGTGGTGTAGGAATAGAAAGTTCCTAGTAATAAGGAAAGAAACACAAGGTTTTTGGTGGTGGGACAAGAACCAGCTAGAGAAAGGCTGAAGAATTGGATCGGAACCCTGAAGAACTTGCCAGGGGACTGGAGAACATGAGGTAAGGGTTAGGCTTTATCAGATCTTGTTTAGCTAATAGGCTTGGATCCTGCAGGCTAAATCACTAATTAGGTGGACACCTTCGTGCTGCATGTCCCTGGGGAGGGAGCTTGGATGCACCCCATGAAGCATGCTCATGCAGAGCCAAACAGCAGCCAGGGGAACGTCTGCTGGTGCTAGGGTGGCAACAGTCAGGGCTTGGAGCTGTCCAGGACCTAAAGGTGCTTCAAACATCTCTGCCAGTGTCTTTGAGAACCAAAAGAGTGGTGCTCAGAAAGGAAAGGGCCTCACCCTGCCATCTCCATAACACTTCAGTGCTGATGCTGTGCTGTCATGAGTGCACAGAGCTGGGAATTGCCAGCTCACTGTCCTTGTGAAGTCACTGCCACTCATTAACAGCTACTTCAAAAACTGTATAGTCTTTACTGCACTGCAGAATAGTCCTTGTATTAGTAAATACTCTTCCTGTGGATGAATGGTTAACTTTATTTTTCCCTGAGTACAGTAGAAGCCTCTTCAATTAGTAATGCAACATGTTTGAAGGTTGGGAGAAAGATCTTTTGAAGATAAATGATATTTAATTATGGTGTTTGTCATGCATAACAGCAGCTATCTGTACTCATCTTTTATTGCAGAATTATATTTCAGGTGGATCGTATGGTGAAATAAGAGTGGGGTTTGGTTTTCTTTTCAAGAGGAAGTGTGTAGAAGAAGGAATTAATTTTTGTTTCTGTGAGATTCCCATGAACCTCTCTACTGGAAAGGTTCAGTTGAACATCCTATCTGACAGTGTCCAGCAGTGGAGACCTTACAGGAGTGGGCAGGAATTCCCGAGTCTGTAGATTGGAATAAACTGCCCTTTGTTGCAGGTCTTGTTCTGGCTGCCAGGACACCATTTGTTCTAGAAATACTGTTGAAGCAAATGTTGGCTTCCGTGCTTGTCCTGCACTTGAACATGTTGTTTCTTAACTTGTCCTGATGCTGCTGTGCAGGTAGTTTATCCTTGGCAAATGATTTCCAAATCCTTTGCTTGTTGATCATTTTGAATTGAGAGCAGATTAGTGATTGTTTCTCTAGTGGCAGCATTGGCGTCTTAATAACCGTTATCCAGCTTTCGTATGCCTGCCTAAATATCCTGTGCTCAGATGACTCCAAAGGAACAATCTGGGTAGTGTGCAAAAGTCTAAATATAGCAATAATAATCCCTAGCTTTCTTCGTTTCAGTCAGTAGAAGGAATTGCTGAATACACTTCCGTTTGTGCAGAGTACACGCTGAGATAAGTCGATGTTGACATCTGTTTCAGTGTTGATTTCTGACGTCTCTCTGGTCCTTTTGGAAGGGGAGAAATTCTTTTTCTGCAGTAATCTCTGAACTTGTATTTGGTCTCTGGTTATGGGTTCGGTTTCTTCCCTTTATGCTAGAAAATTGCACTGTTTTCAGCCCCTTTCCAAACTGCCAACTTTCTGCTCCACTGAGGTTACTTCTGGCTCCAATCCCAGTATTTTTGGGGAACAATAGGCTCTATTTTAGCCTATACAGATTTAATTGCTGTGAACAAGGTTGACAATTATCTTTCTTTGTGTCTGAGACTGCCACCAGCTGTTTTGGATGCATTTAAGTTGCCACACCATGCTAAGCTCACTTGTCACATCAGGAGCTATAATGCCAAGTATCAGGCACCTGGTAATCTGTCTTTGGCATTTATTTAAAACTATAATTTTTGCTGCATTTGTTTCTTCTACTGCCCCTTCGTTCTTGATTCTCTGCACTGGGTGGCAATATTCGTCATACCAAGGGACTTCTATACCAATGACACATTTTGAAGAAAACGCATTTCAAATAGCAAAGAAAGCCATTGAAAGAGAAGCTCGTGGGCTTTTTTGTGTGTTGGTTTTTGTTTGATTGGCTGGGGTTTTTTCTTCCTCCACCCGCATAAGCTCAGGCACCTAAGGTGGAAATCATCTGACTATTTGCTGACAACCTGCTGTGTAAGTGTCTAGGCTTGGCTTTATTGTCCACAAAGAGGAACAGACATCTCATGCTAAAGTAAACAACCAAAACAGGTCAGATGAATCATGCCCCCAAATGTCCTCTTTCACTTTGCTTATAAAGTCTGGGTGATTAGCTCTGACTTAGCTGTCTGCACCATAGACATCTGACTAGGTCTCACCTCTGGGGACCATACTCACAGCAGCATAGGTGACTCTAGATGCATGTGGACACCTCAGAAGATTTAAAGTACATGTTTTTTTGATGCGCAGCCACTGCAGGTGGCAAGGTGGAGGTGCTCTGTGCTTGGCTTCTTGAAGTGAAAGGCAGACCCAAGTGGATTTCCCCAAGGAGGAGACAGATCAGTGTTTGATGTCCACAGTTACTAAACTGTGGTGTATCATCTCTTTTTCATTATTAGCTTCCTAACCTGTAAGATACAACTTTGTAAGTTCTTCTCTAGAAATATTAGGCATTGCAAGTGCTTTTGATCATGCCATTCAGGATCCATTCCATCAGTGCTACTTAGGTGTGTTTGTGCTGGGCTACCCCATCTTCTGTGGGCCTCTGCAGACTCTCCTTGGAACTCTTCTTACAGTCCTTGACGTTGACACTACCACTCTGTAGGCATTGCAGTGTGCCTGGATGTGTTTGCTAGTAAAGGCGTGAACAACTGGGCAAAGGTAATTAATCGCTTTGACCTATACTACATGAAAAATAGATATTTTCGATGGCATAATATTTAACTGAACTTGGAATAGTTTGCTTGAGAAATACCATAGGTTTTTGTACAGTTGTGTGCGTGCGTGTGCATATAGAATATATGTAAAAGTACTGTGGTATCTTCTTAATCCTGTTTTGCATTAAATACTATGACTTCTTTTTATACCTTAAATTTGGGAAAGCTTATTTCGCAGTTGGCTGTTGCTCTCAAGTAGGGTTAATGAGCACCATACAAATGTTTTGATGGATCAAATTTAAGGTAGCTGCCTGTTTTCTGCAACCTTTTCTTTTTCAGGCTCAGGATTGCTGAAACTTCATTGCCTTGCATATAGCTTATATTTTAACATCTTCTAAGATAACATCTAGGAAAGTAATTTTGGTAATAGAAGTAAAAGGTTGGGGTTGGAGGCATGTTTCTATGGCAAAGAGTCATTGTAGTTATTTCTTGCATGTAGGCCCTTTCTGCAGATCTGCCGTTTAATGTTTCCCAGAGGAAAAGTAATGGATCTAAAACTCCTGCAGCAGGGTGTAATTTTTCTTTAAGCTATTCTTAAAAATTACCAATATATGAGTGACTTTGAATTAATTTTCTCCTTGTGGATTCATGGGAATAAAGCTGTGTATAATGTTTTTTCCCCTTGCCTTGCATATGTGTGTTTTCATCCATCTACAGTTTGCTATAATGCCTTTTTAAGAATAAATTAACAGATTGACTTCTCTCAGGTTATAGGGGCTTCACAATACCTGCTGCAGCAGAGGGATATTGTGAATAAGGCATTAGCTCTTATCTGTGCAAGTGTGTATACTCTCTATCACACTTGCAGAGATTAGCCTGGGGCTAATTTAAGTTGACAGCTGTACAAAAGGGATTAGTAACATCACTGCTGAACTCTTGCTGCTAACTTTCACACATGCTAAATAGGAGAGATAATTTTTTTAAAGCTTGGACCTGTTTTGCATAAGCCATTTATCTTGATTTCTCTTAACCCTGAGAGAGCTGAGAATGCGGTCTGCAGCATCACAGCCTAATGGCATGGGGTTTACTGAAGTATTTTAAACATAAAACCTGCTTCATTGTAAGCATAAGGAGAGCTTTTATTTACATATAATTGGCATTGATCTAAGAAAGAAAGGGTTTATTTGGATGTGCTTTCAAAAGTAGAACCTTAGGAAGGAAATTGGATGGGAGGAGAAGTGACATTTTGTTTTTGTCATGTGTCCTAGCCACGTGTGAACATTCATTTATGCATTCTACTATAAAACTAAAGTATTTTAATTCAAGTTAAGGATTTGGTTGAGTGGTTTTGAGTGTTTAGTAATAGTTGCTGTAGTAATAATAGCAATGATGAGCTTGTAGGCAAAGTGAATACTACAGGGGCCTGGATGCCCCTTGCTGTAGAGATTAGGGGCAGGCTGCTGTCCCTAACCTTTCCTCGTTTTAACTAGTGTCATTTGTGTATTTCTGTCACACAGCTGTGTGGGGACAACTCAACCTCATATACAACCACTCTTTCTCCTGTCACACCTCTGTATCTTCTGTGTCCTCTTTATGAGGGATGCTTGTGGTCAAGGCTATCCTCAGCCTCATGTGCACAAGGAATTGTACAGCTCATGGGAACAAGCATGAAGTGTCTAATTTCCCTTTACCAGAGGGAAAGGAACAGCAGAACTTGGGTTGTTGTTTTGAATGTCAGTCCTATGGTGTAAAATGAAGTCAAAGAAATGTTCACAGTCTAATAAACCGTAATGAAGTGTGTTCCTGTAGAATGGTTGTTTTTCACACCTATTTTGTTTTTCAATGCTTTCCACTTCAACTTGAAGCTCTAACGGTCTCATACTGCCCAAAGCTGATAAACTTTCTTTGTCTTATCAACAACATCTAGAAAAATCTAGTGGTGCATGAAAATGTTAATGTTTTTGTGCAGATATACTCATCTGAAGGCTGACCACCAGACTGAATATGATCCATTCATGTAAGAAGCATAATTTGAAAAACTTCCAAGGAAACTTTTTCCGTATACCATGGAAATAAGTTCAAATCCAGATTAGCAGGATTTGAAAATTTAGCTATTAAGGAGGAGAAGAAAAAGGTGTAAGACTGTGATAGCGGTGGCTGGATTAGAAGGAACTGGTCAACAGAGTGGTTTATCTGCATTATCATCTTTCTTAGTTTTTTGAGCAAGTTTTGACTGGACAGACTTTAAATAGGATGATGAGCAGTCTGACCTGGCTGTCTCTGTAATTTCACTGTGTTTTGTGGGAAATAAATGGTGGCTCTCTTGCAGTGTCAAGTCCATCGTTACAAACTCTTCTTACCCCCTCCTGATAGCCAGTACAAAAGGAGTGAGGAAGGAGAATTTGGCAACTAGTATTGTCAGCTGTGGCTGAGATTGCTCAGCCTGAAGTGAGATTATGCTTAAGCACGTTTATGTCCCACCAGCCTGGCTCAGCATCTGCTCTGGGTCACTGTCCGTTGTTCCTCTGATGTAATACCTGCGTGCTAATTATCTAAAAGCTGCTCATCCTCATGTAGTGATCACAGAACTTGCTCCGTTACTGTGACCCACAGCTGTTTTGTTCCTTGTAGTCACTTAGCGCTTCATCTCTTTTGGGAAGTGTGGCTGAATGCTGTGCCACACAATAGCATTTTGGGAAATCCATGGAAATAGCATCAGAGTGGACTTCTCTTCCAAGATGTCATTGACTTCAGTACAAAGACAAGCTGCGTTAGCAGTTCATGTTAATTTATAGTGAATGTGTGGCAAAAGTTTTTAGAACTTGTGTTGGTTTTGAGTTCTTTAATGTATTTTAGGTTTTGAACAGAAATGGTATTTTACTCTGGACCTTGCCTGTTTTAATCCCAAAATCAGTCCTTATCAGCTAGGTATGCATAATGGCTTTTAGCTTGGCCCAGTATGCTGGTGCAAATGCTGGTAGGGGAAAACGTGTTTTCACGCTCAGTCATTGCAAGACTAATCTTTATGGCTAAACATTAATTTCCTCCTTGGTTAATAAAGTGAAGGGTTTATTCAGCCCCATGGGTTTAGACAGCTGATTCAGGGATGGCTTTGGTTGCTGCCCTCGGTGGACGATAGTAGTGGGTGGTTTTGTTTTGATGTGAGCAGTGTGACACAGTAATAAATGAATGAAACTGTTTAGGCTGCTTGAAAAACTGCCTTTCATCTGCGGGAGGAGATGAACAGCTAGGAGGAAATCTCTTTCAAGTCGATTCCCAGGGCAGAAATAAATCTTGTGTGAGTGAAGGGGAGAAAAAGCCACCTACCTGGAAATCTGAGACTATAAATGAGATGTCACAGAAAAAGTCAGTGGCATCCACTCACATTGCTAATCCATTAAAGAGGGAAAAGAGGAAGATGGGAGAAGGAAGAAAAGCCAGCAATATATAATTTTAAGACTGCTGAAATTATGTTCCTACAGTTTTGCATTATATTGTCTATAGGTATGGTATTCATTTTTCTGGGTTACTTCTGTGTTTTTAGTTGAGTTGGATGCAAGCTGGTGTCATACTCACACTTGCAGGCTAGCACATGTGTACCACAGCTGGAATGAGGGCTGGTGGTACCTTCTGTGAGGCTGGAGCCTGCCAGGCCTGATGAATTGATTTGTTCAGTGTCAAAACAACTGCAGGTGCCCACTGCTACTCTGAACCCTCAGCCCTAAACCAGCACTTAATGTGCACACTGCTGTTGTGTGAAATACACGGTTTCTGTCTGGCTGAGCAAGAAAATAATGCAGACAAACCATTCTCTGTTGACCAGCCTCCTTCTAGTCTGGTTTCCACTGTCACAGTCTTACACCTTCTTCTTCTCCTCCTTAATAACTGAATTTTCAAATTCTTCTTGTAGGATTCGCAGTAGACAGCAATCTGTCCATGGATATATCGGGGCTTTTTCTACCTTCTTTTTCCTAACCCTTGGAAACCTAACATTTTAGGAACATTTGCAGTTATTTCCACGTTCCAGTGTCACATCTGGTGGGCTGCACAGATAACACACACAGCCTCAGCACAGATAACACACACAGCCTCAGCCTTAATCTACGCGGAACAAGCACATGCTGAGCAGACATTTGCTCTGGAAGTGTTTGCATCAGGATGTCTTGACCGTTGTAACAGGTCATACAGAGGAAGTGGAGCTGGGAATGCCGTCTACTACTGTGGAGAAGAGCTTTGCCTTGGTAGGGGAGAAGCAGATAGATTTTGGGGTGCCCTATGGTTACAGGTGGTTGTCAGTTACCCTACAGCTCAACTAAACTGAGGGGGTAGGTCAGGCTCTCTGCCTTCACAGGATTTATTTCCTAGCTTGGGTAGGTCTATAGTGTGTGTGCAGCCGGTTCCCACACTTACCCTGCTGTACCATAGCTCCCCAAGCTCTTGTAGCTCTCCTAGTCCTTACGTTTCAAGAAGCACTTCTTGTGCTCACTGAGGTTGTACATGATTTCTGCTGTGTTCTTTGCCATTACCTGTTGTTTTTCTCTAGGTATGTTACATAGAAAACATTGTAGACTTGTGAGTTTAGACAATACAAGTACTTGGATGACTGCTTCACAGTTTTTCAGAACTGAAGGCCCAGACCTAAGTAAAACTCTTTTTCCTCATATAATGCAGCTTTGAACTTTAGCTGAAGCAAATACAACTTAATCTAATCACAAAGAGTACCATATAGGGAGGAGTAGAACAACCAACAAGTATATGTACTGATAATCTGCTGACACCTATGTGAAAAAAAGAGGGCCAAATATAAATGCTTCGAAAGACTTGAGCTGATTTTGGAGGCTTTTGGTTTGTTTGGGTTTTGGTTTTTCTGTCAGGAAGCTGCTATCAAAACCTAGTTTGGATTTGTTCAACTGACCTGCTCTGGTTCTTGGAAGATAAACTTAGTATTTTGTAACCATTGGCCTTGGCAGAGGAGTTTCAGAGCTCTGCTTGATGAATGAAGAATAGAAGCACAGTGTGACCTACATTTCTGTTGGGATTTGATGGGATGTAGGGTCTCGCAAGATCATAGAATCATAGAATAGTCAGGGTTGGAAAGGACCTTAAGATCATCCAGATCAACCCCTCTGCCATGGACAGGGACACCTCACACTAAACCATGCCACCCAAGGCTATGTCCAACCTGGTCTTGAACACCGCCAGCGATGGAACATTCACAACTTCCCTGGGCAACCCATTCCAGTGCCTC
>JASSUY010008291.1:0-20138 GCA_032466535.1 Forpus xanthops | reverse complement strand
CACTTGTTCCAACAGTTCCATGTCCTTTTTATGTTGAGGACACCAGAACTGCACACAATGCTCCAAGTGAGGTCTCAGCAGAGCAGAGGGGCAGGATCACCTCCCTCGATCTGCTGCAGAATGCTAATTGTGAGCCAAATAAACTAGCTGGCCTCTACCTGGAAGATTTGCTTTAAGCTGAGGACATGTTTGAGATTTGTCTCTATAAAGTACTGAAGCATCCATCAAGGCTGATGCAAGTAACTCTTGAGGTGTGACCAAGCCCCACCAACTCACTGTGCAGGCTTCAGGAAGCTCCTGTTTGCAAAGTAAGGTATAGTATTACTATACCATGAACTAAACCTTAGGATTATATATTTATTACTGAGCAATGTGTTTGACACAAAAGAGACAGCTAATTCTGCAAAAAGACGAGCTTCTGAGCCAAATTGGATATGTTATTTGGGTTGAACTTTGTGAAAGATTGGATATGACATGAATGGATAACGGGAGAGAGGGGAGAAGGGATGGAAAGGAGTTGATGAATAGGCCTAATCAAAAAGTTCCTTGAGGAATTATGAGGAGAGAAAACAAAAGCAAAAATTCCCTGGAAAACATGTCTCTGAATAAAAGCTAGGAAATTATATAGGCCTCGATCTTTTTTTTAATTCCTTTTCCTCTGCATATTATTATATTTATATAAGGTAATTATATATATTATTATTATTACTATTATTATTAGCATCCATGGTCAACTGGAAGTGAGGACAACTGTATGATTAGAAGGGTTTTTGGTGGAGGAGGGTTGTTTTTAACTGTGTGTGAGGAGGTGGTGCTTTATCTCCTGTCATTTACTTTACTGGAGGATAACATTCTGAGGCAGACAGAAAGGGAGATATGAAGGGAAACTGAAAATCTTAGGAAGCTGAGGCACTTCCCCTGTGAAGGAGGGGGTGGTAGATTTTCCATCAAAATGTTCATAGGTCTCATTAAGAGTTACCTTTTGGAGATATGAACCTCTTGCTAGTTCTGCTTTGTTATTTGTATAAGCAGCTTAGATGTGGGTTTTGTTCTGATAAGTTAAAGTCTGGGAGAGCAAGGAGGAGAGATAACAGTGAAATCAGCATTGGGAAACTGAAAGAATTTCCTCGAGGAGGGACTTAAAAAGCTTCAGAGAGAAAAGGATTTCAAAAGGCACCAAAGACAGATTTTAAAGTTGAGTAGAAGGTGTTACCAGCTTCTGTGCTTGGCATCAAGCACCAATGCACAGCTCCAACTTTGAGATTAAAAATCACAGGGCTCCACTGCAGCCCTTTTCCACAGTTTGACTGTGAGATGGGATGTGAGAGCAGAAGATGGAGGGTCTTGATGACAAAGGCTGTCTGACGTAGGCACTCTTCTGCTCACTTCCCATCTCACAGCACCCATAAGCACTGTTTTGACATTGTGATTAGTTTGAGTCTTAACAAGGATTTCTAAAATAAACTTAATTCTCTGATGGAGAGAGATTAAACTGGAATCTTGGGAGATAATTGGAAATTCTGGGAGGGAACATGTTCACAGCCCCAGTACTGCCACCTCAATACACTGACTCTCCAGCTCCCACAGTGTCTCAGTATTCAGTCTTGCCAGGCTCCTGTTGATCATACTGTTTTCTAGCAAGGTGCTCGGTACACGGGTTCAACTTCAGGTCTTTCATTGTAGCTCACTGCCAAGCTAGTCTGCTAGGTCACCTTGTTCTCATAGCTTTTCTAACGTATTCAGTGCCTTGACAAATTTTCTTGGCAAGTGCTTTGTACAATGATACCATATTGTGTATAACTTAACACACTGTTAAACATCAGAACATCTCCTACCATACAAGTCCCGGAGTCTGTTACTAAGCTCAGAAACCAGAGCGCCAACAGTGATTTTCATTAGGAACGATAAGTAATAGGAAGGCAGCAGTGTTTGTAAGGAATTACTTTTGTCTGTATGTGTCTTCCCCTTTTTTTTTAAATGGCAGCATCAATGAGGAGACTGATCAGCTAAACTGAATATTGATTAGCTCCTGATGTGATAAAACTGCACTTTCTATGCTGCTGCAGTATTTAAATGCTTTGATATTTGTGATTTTCCCCTCCCTTCGCCCCTATCTGAATACATACTTCTATTTTTCCTAATGTCAAGAAAATGTCGGGTTTTCAGACTGGAAGCTTATAGCATCTCAGTGTTTGATCTCCAGTTGCTCAACAGGGGGTGAAGTGGATAAACTGCTTCCAAGTGCCTTGCAACTAGATGTGCCTTCATCCCTGCTCTCTGTGCTTCACAAAACAGTTTTACTCACAGTTGGTGTTTATTTACAAGAAATACTTGTAAACAAGCGGTGGTATTGGGCATGCAGGTGCCTGGCTGCAGTGTGTGACATTTGGCACTGTAAGGAAGCTTTCAGTACTGGAAAGCAGTTAATTATAGTGGATGCATATTTTCTTAGAAGACTGATTTTTCTAATCAGAGGTGGGAATACTCATTTGTCACAGTGTCTTATTGCTGCTTGAGAATCAAAAGAACATATTGCCTTTAAGCAAGACTGTTATAGAACTGACATTTCATCAAGAGCAGGCAAGCTGGGGCAGAGTGCCCTGCAAGCCTTCCGTTGGTTTTTGTTTTCCTTTCAACTGTCTTCAGCAAGTGTTTTCTTGTTATGTAAAATGTTACTGTCATTAAAACATTAGGGGTCAAGAAGTCAGGTGTGTCTTGAACTTTCTGTCAGGATTATGACTTGCCTTCAAGCTGGTTTGCTGTCTGGAAAGGCAGCAGTTGTTTTTAAAGACATTGTGTGCCTGATGTGGAACTTGGGGTTTGTCCAGCAGTGGAAATGCTGTCTCTGACTAGCAGTCAACTTGTTGGTTCAAAGCGTGTGGTAAAGAGGAGCGGTTGGATGGGTTCTGTGAAAGAAGACATGCTTGCATCAAAGTGACAATGTTTTTACTTGGTTTGAATAAGTTATACTTCTGGCTTACACAGGTTTTCCCTGTGTGAGCCCAGGTCTGTCAAAGCACATGTCTTACTGAACATGGTGTCAACCAATGCAAAATTAGTCAGCTTGTGATGAGTTTCTCATGTAGAAAGAGTGTTTGAACTTGGCCGATCTGAGGTAGGTGATAATAACCACAGGATCTTGGATAATGCAAGCTTCTGATTGTGTTTTTAAAACGGTGGTGGAGTAGCTGTTATTTTAGCTTCATCACTGATGGAACAGAGATGAGCAGATGTGGTGCAAGTCTCTGGAGCTCTTACTGCGCCGAGTTTCACGCCTGCAACTCTTGGTGCAGATCTGCTGCTCTCTACACTGCAGGTGGGACAGAAGTGTAAGGGTTTGAGTTTTGTTATTTTGGGGTTTGCTTTGGAGATTGAAGTAGGGTGGGTTATGTTATTCTGCAGTACCGAGGTGTGCATCTCTCTGTTGCTGTGGTACAAGCATGCTTGATTTGCATGTTGGTATACAAAGCAAAGACTTTCCTTTCTATTTCTGTCACAGTGTTTCTAATACCTGCTTTTTAAACATAATAATAGCTGTGCATATTTTTCTGTGCCTTAAGCAATAACAACTTTTTAGATTTGTAGCAGGTATTTTGTTTGTGCAAGACTTGGAACTTGACAGAATGCGCACCCTTAGCCAACAGATCCATTATTCACTGTAGCAGGGAGGCTGGCAGGTAGAAAAGCAAGTGGGGCTCTCATGTTTCAGCTGGGAGGCACGAGTTTATCAGCTTTGACCATCAAGTAGTTCCTTTGAAGAAAAGTGCGATATGCCTGCAGGTAATATATGCTCATGGTGCCATTGTTTCTTGTTCACATAGTTCCATAAAAGAGGCTTGTTATGCCATGTGTAGGTGTATAGAAACAAAGGATGCATGTGTGTATGTCTATAGGTGTGTAAGAAAGTTGGAGTTCTTAATTCAGTTTGTAATACTTCTGTGCTATAGTTCCACACATCTGGAGTCACGTGAGATGCAGATGGATGTTTCTGTGCTTTCTAACTTGGACATGTCCTCTGTTTTTTTTGGTTTTCTCTTAGGGTAATAAATGCAGGGAAGAGCACGCACAATGAAGATCAAGCCAGTTGTGAAGTCCTCTTTGTCAAGAAGAAAGCTGGAGGAGCTAATTCCACACCAAACAAGAACTCTTCAAAACGGAGGTCATCGCTGCCCAATGGAGAAGGTCTCCAACTGAAAGACAATTCGGTAAGCACACTTCTGCGCCTTATCAGTGGAGAAGTACAAAATAAGTATAAGAGGATGTGGCACTATCACACTGAAAGATGCTCAGTGAATGGTTTATATGTTTTCAGTTACCTCTTTTGAATTATCTCTGCTAAATAAAGAGCACTCAACTATATTTTTCTTCGTTCTGCTATTTAACATTTGATTTCTTGCATCTAAGACATTTTAATTTAAAGATGGGGAGGGAAATATTCTTTAGAATTTCCTTTTTGTTTCGTTTCTGAAAATACAATATTGAGAAATTTACTGCTGCAGGACACTGAGTTTAGTGGCTGCAGTTGACTTGTCCAGTGACAGTCAGTGCAAGCAAAGCAGTATCACTGTTTATACAGTCATGCAATTTAATTAAAGGTCAGACAGTCATTTAGGTTCTTCTCAGTGAAGCAGTATTGCATATAGCAAGGTTGATTTATGCAGATAGGGTAAGGTCATACGGCGTGCTGAATGCAGTGAATTTAGTGGACTATGGCTCCTCTTTGTTGTGGAGAGTGATGTACATCATGCACTTGTCTACTAGCAGTCATCTGCTGTTCTTCATCTGTCTTGTTTCCTGACTGGCTAATTATTTCATCTGCTCTTTAAGCATGAGCTCAGGCTTCAATGACTGATAGTTCATGTTCATTTCTGACATTTAGCTGTGTAACACTAAATGCCTTATGTGAATGTTAGTCACTGTGGATATACAGACTTTCTGCTACTGGGAGACCACAAGTTCTCCCCGAGTGATAGTCTTTCAGTGAACTGCAAGTACCCTTTCTTTTGTTTGTTTGATTTTTCTTTGTTTTAAACCAGGTTGTGATTAGCATTAGCAGTTTTCCAGTATCTGAAGGGGGCCTACAAGGATGGCAGAGAGGGACTCTTCATTAGGGACTGTAGTGATAGGACAAGGGGGAACGAGTTCAAACTTAAACAGGGAAAGTTGAAGTTAGATCTAAAGAAGAAATTCTTTACTGTGAAGGTAGTGAGGCACTGGAATGGGTTGCCCAGGGAAGTTGTGAATGCTCCATCGCTGGTGGTGTTCAAGCCAGGTTGGACAGAGCCTTGGGTGACATGGTTTAGTGGGAAGTATCCCTGCCCATGTCAGGGGGGTTGGAACTGGATGATATTAAGGTCCTTTCCAACCCTAACTATTCTATGATTCTATGATACTGCTTCAGTGTCTCTCCCTGAACCCGATGGCTTGGTAAACCTGGTGGCTACATTGGGTCATTGAGGTCCAGGGCAACAAGTGTTGCCCTATGTCCCTCCCACCCTTCACTCTCTCTTTTCTGTTCCATATTTCATTACTGCTTCAGCATCTTCAGACTCTGACAGATTTTCCAGGGTTGCAAGTAGCTCTTTTGTTTTATCTCTTTCAGTCTTTCCTTAAATCACCTATGTCCATTTCCATGTTTTGATACTCTTCATTATATTCAATTATGGGTTGTTTTTTTTCAAGTACATATTTTCACACTCCTGAATAAGGAATTGTGCCCCTGTACTTACTGGGAAAGTTTTGTGTACAGTCATGCAAGGCAAAGCTGCATTTCTTTTAAGAGGCTGTGTTCTAAAAAGTCTTTCCTAAAAAGTCCATGCAACTGCCTGCTATTGGCTCATGCAGATGCTTGGTTCCTAAGTCTATTTAACTTTTGTATGCATCAGTTATGTTTCAGTACTTGTTCCTGTGTGTGAACCACACTGAGATAAGCAACAATGCGCTTGGTCCAGGCAAGGGGTTTGCTTGACACAAAGGGCATTGCTGTGTCATGCACACAGCACACTGTGCAGACACCAGCCTGGGTAGACACATCATGGTGCTGTGCAGAGGTGTTCCATACCACAGTGCGTCATGCCCAGGATGGAGAAAACGGATGGCAGAGACCTGAAAGAGGGGGGTTTGCTGCTTGGTTGGGCTGGGTATTGGTGGTGAATGATTGTATTCTCTTCCCTTGTTATTTCCCTCATCGTTATTATTATTGGTGGTAGCAGTAGTGATTTGTGTTATACCTTAGTTACTGGACTGTTCTGATCTCAACCAGTGGGAATTGCATTCTTTTGATTCTCCTTCCCATCCCTCCAGGAGCTGGGGGAAGAAAGAGGGGTGAGTGAGTGAGCAAACTGTGTCACTGACTGGGCTTAAACCACAACAGGGACCCTTACAGATCATCTAGTTGTGGCTCCCCCCTGCCACGGACAGAGACACCTTCCACTAGACCTTCAACTAGAAGTTACTCAAAGCCCCATCCAACCGGCCTTGAACACTGCCAGGGATGGGGCAGCCACAGCTTCTCTGAGTAGCCTGTGCCAGCACCTCACCACCCTCACAGTGAAGAATTTCTTCCTAATATGTAGATCCCACACTTTCCAATACACCATCACCTTTCCTTTTGTCTTTTCATATGTACACACAGATATAATTCCCTTAATCTATGGACATTCCCTGTAAAATATCTGTTGAGATATAATCCATGACTTCAGGCTGCATCTGTCACTACAGTCTTATCAGGGCAGGAAAAATGGTGTGTGGTATTTTGACCTGAAATGAATGTAATGCTCAAGTGAGGGGTCATCTGATGTGTATAACATAGCGTACTGTTTTCTGCTACTTGTTACTGTGTTCTTTATACATTCTCTTCTTATCTACAGATTTACTTGTTCTCTACATGACACTTGAATGAGTGCTATAGCACTCATTATTTAGCTGCGTAGAACCTGTTTTGCCATGTTATTAGACCACAGCCTGTGAATTTAAATTTGCAATATATTTTCCCCAAACAAGCAGCATAGTTTTCTACTAGAGGGCAGTCTTACACTAGCAATTAGTAGGATTTTTTTACTTGGTACATTTTTTGCTAGTTGAATATATCTAAATATATATGTATGCATGTTTCTATAATGTGTCTTATTTTGATGTTTCCATCTTTTTATACTGTTAAGTATAATATTGTGGTTTCCCCTCACATAGCATTGTTAGCAAATATTTTGTAAGGAACATATGAGTTTGGTGTTAAAGATGCAACTTATTCTGTATCAATAGGACGTAGAAATACAGGCTTGAGACATTCCAGTGAATGGTACAATATCGTCCCAGCACGTATTTAATAAGAAAGCCAGTGGCTGAATACTGTAAATGCCTCATAGGAAATCCCACTGTAACACACAGTCTGAAATAGTTTCCGAGTGATGAAGCACTTTGCTAGAAATATTGAAGGAAGAAGGGATGAGGGAAGCAGTTTACTGAGTATTTGTCTTATAAAAAGAAAGTTCTCTTCTGTTCTTATCATAGAATCATAGAATAGTTAGGGTTGAAAGGACATCAAGATCATCTAGTTCCAAACCCCCTGCCATGGGCAGGGACACCTCCCACTAAACCATGTCCCCGAAGGATATGTCCAACCTGGCCTTGAACACCACCAGCGAAGTGTGGCACACAAGGGAAATAGGAACTGCAACTTAAACTGTCTCTTGATTTAACAAAGTCTATTTCCTCATCCTTGGATTTTTCATTTCTTCAGCATAATCTTTTAGAAGACCACAGGCCACCTTTGTTTTTCCCAGGTTTCTGGGAATTGTGCAAATCTTAAATGGCAGCTGTGTCTGAGGTTGTGCTTTTAAAGGTAATCCCATCAATGCAGCCCTGTTCTTTGGGAAGTCGGCAAAAAGGAGTCAGAGATCCACAGGTTGGGTGCTGTTGTGATGGCTTTGACTCTGCAAGTGAGCCCTGCAAAGCTTCTGGGAATAGGAAGAAGGAGGTGGTGGGCCAGAAATGAGGAGATGGAGAAGTGAACATTTATTTAACCCCAACACACACTCACACAAATCCAAGGAAACCTGTTAAATAGTATAAATATGGCTTTTTTTCTTGTTAGGACAGGTGATAAACTGAGCAGAGCAGTGAATGAAAAGATTCTGCAAATTCAACCCCAAATCAGTTCTTTCCTCTTCCCCCCACCCCATTCTACTGCTGCTTGATTAATCACATTTGCCTCTGTCCCCATTCAGGAGCATTCACTTTAAACTGTGCAGCATTTTCTCTGCTGTTATTTTTAAATATCTTTAACTGCAGGCTACCTTGATGAAGAATGCTGAAGACCATCAGTGAGTGAAATGGGAATCCTATGCCAGGATATTGTTATAGTGACTCAGGTTGCAGGGCTTCATGTGATGCATTATTAATTGTCACTGTAATGTGAGGATATATATTGATTAATTCTGCAGTACTCTTTGCCACAGAGATAGGGCAGAATATTTGTTGTGACACAAGACTGGTTGCCTACCACTGGCAGCCTAGCATACCACTGGCAACATAAGAAAGCTTTTCTCTGAGGGTGAGGTGGCAACTGCCCACCCAGTTCAGACTTTGTGAGAACCAAAGATGTACTCTAATGCATTTTGTGAGTCTGGGTCATGTTTGGAACAATAATAGTCAGGGTGAGTTGTAGTTTTCAGAATAAATCTTTAGTGGCGACGTGATTTATTTGCCTGTTTGGAATTGGCTTCATTAAAATATTCTGAAGGTTTGCAATATGGGAGTACTGTCCAGCTCACCTAAAAAAATTGTCCCAAATTTATCACTGTATATTGCTAAGGCTGCCTATTTTTTTCCCCCTATAACTGAGCAAAATAGATAATTGCTTGGTGGCTGTGGAGATCAGCTCAGTGGTGGGAGGAAAAGCGAGCACCTTTTTGTGCTTGTTGTCTCATCTGCGTTCCCTGATTGCTGGCCCCTGCTCATTCTCTGAGTCACTGCACCATATATTTAATTCTCATTGAATTGCTATGGTTTTGAAGAATTCATTGCTCTTCAGAGGAGCCATTTTTATTCTCAGGGTGAAGAAAAGGCGTTTGTTGTTTCTTCCTTTTTTTAAGTGGCTAATAAGTTATTTCTGGTTATACTCTCTTTGCCAATTCAAAAGTAAATGAAGCTTCATAGGAATACACAGAAATTTTTGGAGACTAATATTTGGGTTGCAGTAATGCCTGCAGTTCCCTGGTGAAGTTAAGGCCCTAGAGCATCTCCCACAGAAAGTGTGCTTGAGAGTAGCACTGTGATAGTCATCTTCCCTGACTGTATATACTTATTGTTAATCTAGAGTACTTCTGCAGTTGATAGCGAGAAGTACATCTACTTTAGAGTGAGATGGGCATAATCTGAAAGTGAAGGGTTTTCTCTCTGAATATGAGGGCAATTTAGAAGAATATGTTGGAGGTGTGCAATGTAGATGCCTGAAGAACAGTGAACATCAGAACCACCATAGTATACATGGTGTTGTGGTTTAAGCCTAGTCAGCTACGTAGTTCTCTCACTCACTCCCCCCTCTTTCTTCCCCCTGCTCCTGGAGGGATGGGGAAGAGAATCAAAAGAATGCAACTCCCACAGTTTGAGATAAGAGCAGTCCAGTAACTAAGGTACAACATAAACCACTGCTGCTACCATCAATAATAATAATAATAATGACAAGGGAAGTACAAGGGAAGAGAATACAATTGCTCACCACCGATACCCAGCCCAACCAAGCAGTGCACCCCCACCATTCTGGGCCTCTGCGCTCTGTTTTTCCATCCTGGGCATGACGTGCTGTGGTGTGGAACACCTCTTCGGCTAGTTTGGGTTAGGTATCCTGTCTCTGCTTCCTCCCTGCTTCTCCTCCTCTCTGACAGAGCATGAGGCTCAGAAAGTCCTTGGTCAGACCAAAACATGACCGAGCAGTAACCAAGAACGTGGGCATTATCAGCGCTGTTCCCATGCCAAAAGTCAAAACCACAGCGCTGCACCAGCTACTACGAAGGAGAAAAACGACTGCTACTGCTGAACCCAGGACACATGGCCATGCTGTGTTCCTATCAGTGATAGCCCAAGAATACAGCTCAGGCCCATATGAGCTTCTCTGTCATAATTTGTGCTGCCCATTGGCTTAGGCATAAGTACACGGTAACATTTCCATTTCACTGTTCATTGTGGGCCATTGTTCTGACCTGTTTTAAAGCTTCCCAGTCTCTGATGGCACTTTATTTGACTACCAAGTTCACAGGAGGCTTGCCCAGTGTAGTACATATCCAGTGCTGTGCTCATAATAAGAAGAATGAATTGTGTTCATAACTGTTCTCCTTTATCTTCTGAAACACTCTAATACAGGCTTTGGTGAGGGCTGTCTTTGGAAAACTGAAGAAAATCGGGGGGGGGGGTAGGGTTATCTATTCTTAATTGCAAGTTTCTATTATAGTTTGGGGACAGAGGGAGGCTGATGACAAAATATCTTCTTCCTCTAGGGGGAAGGTAAAATATTTCCATTTCAGTCACAGTTGTGATGCCTTTATGCTTTTTCCCCCAAGGGCAGCACATCTCCAAAGGGAGTAACACCTTCCAAATGACATAAGGACATAAGCTGTGGAATAATTTCTCTATGGTGCATCATAAAGTGGATTTTGGCCAGGAAGCCAAACTCCCAAGAGAAGAATGGGGGCCGAAGTAGTTTGGTGTAGGACTCTAGGAAGAACAGTGTTGCCATTTTGAATAAATAGTTTCCGTTTTCAGTTTAAATACTTTCACTTTGGGATACTTCTTTTTTGGCAGAATGCTTTAGGTTTTGCATGAATAGCAGTCTATTTTTGCAAGCAGGTTTTTTTTTTTTAGTCCGTAATCCCATTATCCATTATAAATGGCTTAAGCGGAATTTTATAGCCAACGATTGTGTGAACCTAGAGGGATTCTGAGCCCAGAGCAAGCTAGCACAACTGCCAGGCGTGCCTTCAGGGGTGACATTTCACAGCAGGATTTTGGTGAGTTTACCAGACTGGGTAAGTGGGGGGGTCTGGCTATATGATCCTTACTGGGGTAAGTAATCCAGTACTGAATTATAATACTCCCTTTTCTCAGCATCTCAGTAATGAAGTGAAGAGTGCACAAGAGACTCTGATTTCCTTCTCATGAAGGAACTGTCCGCAGAGTAGGTAACTATTGTTAATGCACCGGTTAAGAGTATCTTTGAACTTTACTACTGCAGTAGTGCTGTAAGCTAAACAGAGTAGATTTATATAACTTTTATAATCAAGGCTTTTAAATGTGTATTTCAACAAACGTAGTTGTAAGCAGTAAAGCTCATTCAGCAATGAATTTTGCCCTTTGAACAGCATGAAGTTGCAGTGATGGTCTATATCCTTCTTGCTAAAAGAGATGTTTTGCATTAGGTTTTTGGATTTTGTAGCTTGGGGTAACAATGAATGATGTTTTTTGGATCAGCAAATGACAATTCATGGTGTTCTTACTCCAACCTGTTTGCCATGTCCTACAGCCAGTGGTTGGCATGTTTGTGGAGCAGCTGGAACAGCAGAAAGTTCATAGCCCTGCCCATAAATCTGAAATAAGCAGTGCTTTGGGCATGAGGTGCTGGGATGCAGGTGGTGCCTAGACTACATGCTGATCTGTTGTACAAGGGAGCAGTGTTCGGATGAATGAAACAAATCATGTCTGTCATCCTAAATTAGACCACAGTCAGCGAGACATGCAGGCAGATTTTTTAAGTTCCTTTGACTGCAGTGAGATAGATTATGCTTCCTTAGTATGAGGTGCTTTGGAACAGTGTTGCCTGATTCCTGTCCCTTTCAAAATGATTTATTTCTAAATCAGTATTAGTCCACCCACATCTGACATGCAGGGCAGCCTCACAAAGTGATTGTAGCATAGATGGGAGAAAGAAGGGGAAAGCAGAGGCTGGACAGACTCTTTCTGCATGCTGCTGTCTAATATGCTGTCATGCAGAGACAAGTATTGTCATGCCTTAAAAGCTTCCCTGAGGTGTCTTTCTCAGAAGAAGTTGAGGTTATCTAGGGTATGACTCCTTGATATCTTTCTGGCAGACCAGAGCTACTGCTGCCCAGAACTTAATCTGCCTTCAGCCTTAGGTTAAATAGACCTTCTCTAGGTGATAAGACACCCCACCACAAAGGCATGTTTTCTGCTCTTATCAAGAGCAATAGCAGAGCTGATCTATTCTTGTCAGATGAGACTATGTAGAGAGAAAGGAAGAAATATTTGAGAATTACAGCATTAATCAATACCTGCTGAATAAATATATAGCATTACCATATATACCTGCATTTTAATAATGAGGTCTACAAAACTTGCTTTTTCCAGGTACTCTGCTTGTGTGAGAGCAGTTGTGCTGACTGGCATGCTAGGGCTTGAGCTAAAATAGAAGATCTAAGAGCACAATGTTATGCAGAGAGCTGTACCAAACCACTTGTATAGCTCTTTGGGTCCAGAGAAGAGCAACAAAGCTCATGAAGGACTTGGAGCACATATCTTATAATGAACGGCTGAGGGAACTGTTTAGACTAGATATTAGGAAGAATTTTTTCACCAAAGGGTGATCACATATTGGAACAGGCTGCCCAGGAAAGTGGTGGAATCATTGTCCCTGGAGGTGCTTGAAAAATGTGTAGATGTGGTCCTTAGTGGCATGGTTTAGTGATGGACTTGGCAGTCCTGGAGTAAAGGTTGGACTTGCTGATCTTAAAGGTCTTTTCCAAACAAAATGATTCTCTGATTCTGATCAGAGAGTATGTAATTTCAGTACTGTGCAAAAAACTCTTCAGAGGACTGCGAAGGATGATGCTGTGAACATCTAGGCTAGCATGTGGAGTGCTGCTGATCCCACTTGCATCTACTATCCTCCAGGACCTGTGTGCTGTGCTGGTTCCCAGGCTGGCACAGGCAGGGGAAGCCTCAGCTGACCCATGTGCCTGCATGGATGGACCTTGTCTACCAGTCATGGAAGTGGGGATCATGTCTCTTTATTAGTTGTCAAACTGAGGCCCTTTGTCTCATGCCTACTGAAAAAAAAGTCTGTCTCACAAATATCAGAGGTGCCTCATGTAGAATTTTGGTCTCCATGGTGATAAATCCATCATTTTTCGATGATGTCATTTGCAGATGCTTTTCTTCTGATCAACCCAGTCATTAGGAAGTTAAGTTAGTCTCGCAGTCGTAGCTGTTCTTGGTCAGTGCAAGCTGGGATGGCTCTAAGGTAAGAAAGATTACAAGTTCAGAGGGAGATTTTTTTGGTTGTTTTGTTGGGGGTCTTTTAGGATGTTAAGGAAAAGAAAAAAAAAAAAGTTGTGTATGTGGCAAAAGTGCATCTCTCCTTCCTGCCAGAACTGTACTGGCACAGCGGGCATTTCTCCATTTCAGAAAGGTTACCTCTGGAAAGGTTACCTGTGTTCTACCTGCTGCCCATGTGCCACCAGGCACCTGACTCATGTAACTGTAATGGTGACCATCTCCTTTTCCTTCCCTTCCTTCCCTTCCTGCTTCTCCAGGACACGGATGGGATCAACCTGTACTACTGGTCCCTGTTTGATGGACATGCTGGATCGGGGGCAGCTGTGGTGGCTTCCAAACTGCTGCAGCATCACATCCTGGAGCAGCTGCAGGATATTGTGGACATCCTGAGGAACACAGCTGTCCTTCCACCCACCTGCCTGGGAGAGGAGCCTGACAATCCAGCCACCAACAGCAGGACGCTGACACGGGCAGCCTCCCTGCGTGGAGGTGTGGGGGCCCCGGGCTCACCTAGCACCCCTCCAACACGCTTCTTCACTGAGAAGAAGATCCCACATGAGTGCCTGGTTATTGGAGCCATAGAAAGTGCATTCAAGGAGATGGTATGTACATCTCAGGGCTCTGAAGGCCTTGTTGCATATGTTAATGAGGGAAAATGAACATTTAGGGATATTTTTTGCGCTTTTCTTTTTTCTTTCCCCCCTACTTAAGCACCATCTGAGTGTGGACAAAACCATTTAAGAGCACCAACAGTTTACTTGGTACACCCCTGGGAGGCAGAAACTGCATCTTCAGTCCTAGGCAGCACCACAGCCATATTTGTGGATTAGTTGACTCTTAAAGGTTTGGTGCTCTCTTTGTTTACACACACACCACACACACTTTCCCCCCCCCCAGTTTTTTCCCATATTTTTTTGTGATAAAAACTAGTATTGTCTGAGATCTGATCTTCTTCTTTTTCTGCTTTTTTTTTATTTTTTTGTTGTTTTTAGAAGATGCTTTGATTTGATCAGAAGGTTTTTGAACTAAAGAGTGTTTCCCAAAGTTTTTATTTCTTGTCTGACAAGAATTGTTCAGTTGTTGGTTTTGCTAATACATATGAATCATTTTTTGTACATGTATCTAGAGACTACAGTTGTTACAATGAGGTAGTGCTTCACTTTGTATTCTTAATAGCACTTACCTTCTGCTTGTCCTCTCTCCCCAAGGAAGTGCAGACAAACAGACCCACCGAGTTTGGACTTTTAGTTGGGTAGGTCCAGAAGCAGCATCCACAGCTGTGGCTTAGTCATTGTTCAGTGCGGAGCACATGAACAGGTTTACGCACTGCGTCTGGTGGGCAGTTTCTCCTACCTGAAAACAAAGAGGAGGATCCAGTCAGTTTAGCATGCTGTTTTCAGAAAGGGAGGACTAGCTTGTTCCCTTCTTTGTTGATGAACACTGCCCCTCTCTGAGCATACTTAAGAGGGGGACGTCAATTTCATGCTTCGGTTGGGGTGGTTTTCAGGCCAGAAGAGTGCCAAGCTCTGAATATGTGATGTGACTCTTCTCTCTCCTGTTGAAGCTGGTTTCCAGGTGCAGGAAAGATGGAATAGGATTGGAAAGCAACTGTAAAAGAGCTAAAGAAAGGCTTTTTCAGATGCTGTGCTTTTTTTAAGAGCAGCGTGTACATTGCCCATCTCTGACTTCCAGAGCAGGGCTTGTTATTGCGCTGCTTTATTTTGACTTCACACCTCTGGGTGTTCTCACAGATCATTTCAGCTCACGTCCAGGCACCTGACTGCTTGTGTGGGCTTTTATAGATAGAGTATGACAAATGCAGAAGCCCTGGGTAACTCACTGCAGTTATAGGGTCATAGTAATCTGTTCTACATTTTTCTGAACTAAAGTCCAGAGAATATTTCATTTTTCTCTCTCTGTGTTTGTTCATATGCTACAGATCATATACCTTAATTCCCACTTATGATCTTCTTCAGAAGGCTGAAGTTCAGTCTGTCTTTGCTATATCTTAGGGTCCTTTTCAACCCTAACTATTGTGTAATTCTACATAAATGACTCTGTGTCTACCACAGTGCAATATAATTTCAGCATTAAGTTTTACATTAAAAGGAAACCTTATAAAATAATGATCAGGTTAGGAAAAGCAATATATAATTATACTACTTTAAACTTTTGGGGGAGTCTTGTGCTTACAATTGATTTAGGCAAAAGAGTATTTTCTTTGGTTGTGTAAGGGAGCAGCAGTTTGTAAGATCAATAGTCCTGAGTCTCATCTATGTTTGCAATGATTGATCTTCCTCCTACCTCTACACCCAACGGAGCATTCAGAAGTTAGTCTTCGGGTGAAGGTTTTGGTAAATGGATGTTGTTGAGTTAGGTCCATGCATTTGAGCAGTGCATAACGTGTGAGGGGTTTGTGCCAGCAGAATGTATCATTTTACCTGGCACTTGGTAAAAGCTTGTGTTTCCTGGACACGTACGCAGACTTGCTGGTTTCCTGAAACACCCATCACTGCAAAGGAGCCCTTTGAACCCAGTGAAAATGCTCAGTAAATACAGATCTCTTTTTCTTTTCTAGACAGCCCAACCTGACACGTTTATCCAAGGATGGTTTTGTCCCCTTTTCTTGGGAGCAGTTAGCATGCCATTTCCTTTTTCCTCAACCACCTTTCGAATTCTAGTGAAGTTCTCCCTGGTTTTGCTTCAAATCTCAAATACAGTGCAATTCAAAAGGCTTTTTAAAATTCCTTTTCCTTTGTTGGGTGTGATTTCCTTTAGACAGTGCTTGTCTGACAGCTACATGCAGTAAAACGCTGGGGAAAGCTGACACAGACCAAGTCACTGCTGAACTTAGAAATTCAACACTTCAGCTGTCCCCATTTTGAAGTTCTTTAGATGGTGTTCCCTGACTGTGTTGGAATTGGGATTAGGAAGTTTGTGTTGTGTTCTCACATAACTTACTGTCCTGTTTAAAAAATGAAAATTCTCGGTGTCAGTAATTACCAGTGATCACAGTTATTCCAGTTAAAAGGAGATAAATATGCTCAAGTTCTGAAGGTATCACAAGCCAAATCCTTTAGTTTTAATCTCTTGAGTTTTACATTTATAGATTCAGTTCTAGGGAGCCAGGGGGGATGTTTCCAAGTGCTGTTATGTATTGGATAGAAGAAGTAAACTATAATAATCCCTTCCCTTTATTTAGCCTTGTATGTGTGTGTGCGATGTAGTGTATTTTAAAGAAAGATTAAGGGGAGAGAGCACATATTTCACACAGAACCCAGTTTAACTTTGGATAGGTAAAAATGGCACAGAACTAATCTATGATTTATTGGAAGGTGTGCATTCATATATGTTGCGTCTTGATTTTCTTCTTTATTGAGTTTGAGTCAGAAGAAATATATGCAGGCACAACTTTAACTTGGACAATCTTGGGAAAGCAATATAGGTTTTATGGCTTTCCTTTTGAAAATCTTCCTCTGATTAAATAACCAGTAGAAGTGAGGAGGGTTGAAACAGTGGTACAGGAAGTCTGATGCCTTTTAGACAGAGGTAAAGCAGATTAAGGAGTTAATTTTATGTTTATGCCTTCTGAAACATGATTTAAGAACATATGTGTTTTTTTAAGCAGATACCTGATGCTGTGTGTATAGGGAGTAAAGCTGCTTTGTGTCATAGCAAGATGGGAGATCCCGGGGGAAAGGATCGTACTCTGGAGATGCATACAGATAAAAAAGAGTTATTTTAGTTGTCACTGCAGTATGCTAACTTGCTAAATGATGATGCTGCAATTTGAATGTACCCACTTGGCTCTCCAAGGTTCTAAATTCCTCAAGCTTAGCACCATCTATAGCTGGCCTGCACTTTCTGTGCCTCCTCCCCTCATCCCCGCAGCGCCTGCATTAGCAGTGCTGCGGCCACCAGCACACTGAAGTCCTCCCTGTCCTGAGCCTGCCCGTGATTTCCTAGTGCCCTTCAAGTGCCCAACACCCGTGTGTCGAGGCAGGGGAAGGAGAAGTTGGAGGCCCTCAGGAGCCTGCGAGCTGCTTGGCCCGCACTGCGCTCCGCAGCTCCTCCGCCGGGCCTCCACGAGGTGGCACGAGCAGGCCGCCATCGAGGGTCTGGAAACCTCCAACGGAGCAGATGGCAATGGCTTCCTGGTGTAACCTTCATCTTTTGCAGAGGAGGTGCCGTGATTGCCCGGTGTTTTCACTCTATGCCTAGATACAAGCCTTAGCGAGGCAGGCACCGGGGAGACCGAAGCGTTCCAGGCAGCAGGGATGGTCTGTCCCATCCCTGACACCGCCTCCTCAGACTGCTTCTGTAATCCCTGGAGAAAGCAATCCCTGCGCTGAAACGTACCACATGGCACTTCATGATGTCCTCTGCAGGCTTTGCTCCATCCTTCCTAAGCCCCCTCACCCAGGGAAGGGGGAGCAGGGTGAGGCAACCCCTGTGAGCCCCCTGCCCCTATAAGAGGCATACTCAAAAGGGAGGCAGAGCACAGACTGTATTACCTGCTTCCTTGCTGTAAAATGATAGGTTTTTTTTTCCCTTCCCCTTTTCCTTTCCGATCTGAGTGGTACATCCTGCTCTTTGGGTGAAGGGTGCATTGATTCTGCCTGTCATTTCTTGGCTCTTCCCCTGCACACAGATTGCTGTGTCAAGGTGAGCTGCATGCTGCAAAAGAGAGGAGGAAAAAGGGAAAAGGGGAAAACAGGAGAGAAAAAGCTTGCTCTGGATTCTTTCTGCAGGTGAAAAATGAGGAAAGCTTTAAATGCACTCTAAAATGAACCCCTTTACACTCATAAAGACTTCAGAGGTGTTCTAGGGTTTCTGCCCCTCTTTGTGCTGCGCTGCCTTCCTTGCAGCACTGTTATAAAGTATTTCCTTAAAAGCCAATGTCTCTACATTGGGATGAGTTAGTGGTGTTGGGGGGCTTTCTGTTGCCTTGGTTTATTTTTCTCCTGAAATCTTGTTAAGCTGCCAGAAAGCCTTCCCTTCTTCCCTTCCTCCCAAGAAAGGGAATGTCAAAGTCTGTAATATCAAATTAAAAGTGGCACTGAATATACCCCGGCAAGCCATGGTAGTAAATTCAAGTTCTGAACAGCAACTAGACGGAAGAGCCTATGAGCAGCAATGATTCAAGAAAAGTCCTGTACACAGTTCTAGTTTAAGTTGAGGAAACTGAAAATGAGGCCCTAAGGATTTTCCGTCTCCTCTCCTGTAATAGGTGCTTCTGCATTCCGCTTTTTGAAAGAAATAAATGTTAACTTAGGCATTCCAGCACTTGCAGAGTTGTACGTGTGACAGATCTGTAACCAGGTGAGGAATTGCACACTGTTTGAAGGTCTCAGAGGATGCTCTGACCTGCGGACAGGAAGGTTGTTTAAAATTCCTGGCAGTGCCTGGAAAATCCACTGTAGTATTTGTAAGTTTAACTTATGTTGATGGTTAGAAATGTCTGCTTCCTTTGAACTGTTCTTTTCAGCGTAATTTAAAAATATATAGAAACCATGGGGAGGAAAATCAGCTTCTCTATGGCAAGATTAGATAAAGAGGCGTTTATAACGGGCCCGTGTCTGTGACCAAAGGTTCTGCAAGATTTGATTTTTAGCTTGGAGGAGTTTTCCTCCCGATCCTCACTGTCCCCAACTCCTCCCAAAAAAAGAGGGGAAAAAAGAGGGAAAACTACAAGTGAATGAGAGCACGGGTGAAGAGCCATCAGTAAAATCCCGAGTCTCTCTGCCGCAGACTGCAGTTCTCCTGTGCAGCAGAGGATGGCCTTGTTGGGCAGCGCTGAGCTTTTCTTGCCATCCCTGCCACGCCATCCTCAGTGTTGTATTCATGGCACAGATGGGATCAGTCGCAGCCACCGAGGAGTTTCGTTATGTGAGAGCCACCTCTGTCCAGCCTGCCCAGGACAGCGACCCAAGCATACCTGCTGCTGCCTCAGGTCACCTCCCTCCCCTGAAATCTGCAGGAAACAAAGCGTGGTCCCTGCCCTCCTGCGACTCTGCAGATTTTCAATCAAATTGCAGCTGTCATGGTTTGCATTTGTTGTGGTTCTTTTCCTCAGATAAATTTAGCTCTGAAATAAAGCCCTAAATCCCATACCCCAAGGCATGGACAGTTTGAGCTGTTTCTCAGTGCACATATGAAAATGGCTGAAGTACAGCTTGCACACATACTGCATACACACAGAGGCAAACAAATACATTCATAACAAAAAACCACATACAAATAAACAGGGTTTAGCTAGAAGAGATGTGCCAGTACTTGCAATAGGAATATTAAATGATGCTCCCTGTTTGTATCTGGTATTACAAATATTACAAATTTCAGTCTGGTTTGAAATTGGATTTGATTCTAGACACAGGAGAGGAGGGTGATTTGTAACATGTTGTGTTATTACCCCAAACTAAACTAAGAGACAGCATAATTAATTCACTGGCATACACTTCAATTTTGTTTAAAATGTATGCAGTACTGGAAAGCAGCTCATTTACGTGTCCTTTGCATTCTCCAAGCTTTCCTAGGATTTTAAATATGTATCTGTATGTATGTATTAATGTATTTTTTTTTGCTCCTGGACTTTATTGATTGTTGATGACAGATATGACTTGTGTTTTCCACTTCTGTTAAGCAGGAGGGCTTTTTTTATATGTAATATTTCTTAGAATCAGTTGGAAAATAAATGCAGGAAGAGCTGTTTGAAAAGAAAGGACATGGAACTGTTGGAACAAGTGCAGAGGAGGGCCACGAGGACGATCAGGGGAATGGAGCACCTCCCCTATGAAGATAGGATGATAGAGTTGGGGCTGTTCAGCCTGGAGAAGAGAAGGCTGCGTGGAGAC
>JASSUY010008290.1:0-36945 GCA_032466535.1 Forpus xanthops | reverse complement strand
GAGGTTTCTACAGTCAACAGACCCCCAAGCCACAGCCCCTCTCTCTCATCTCAACAAGGTGTTACCAGCACTTGCTGTTCACGAAGACATAAAAAGACTTACCACATCCCAAACACCAACATCAGTGGCAGCCGCCCAGGCAGCGTACAAGAGCTGAGCACCATCCAGATCAGATGTGTGGAGAGGACGCCTCTGTCGAACAGGTACTTTACCTGCATCAGCACACAGAGGGCTGAAGCCTCTTCCTCCGTGAGAGAAGGGAAGTAGAGGTGATGTGACCTCCATGGTCAGGCTGTGAGACGAGAGGTGAAAGTCAAATACTCATCCAGTAATGGATACTAGAACTGAAACATCCTGCACTCAGTTTGCTGCAAGCTTAGTCCAAGATAACAGAATAGTGTTTCTATATCCATTTCTGCCCTCCCCACAAACTAGTACATACTATTTGCAGCAAGTAACATCCAGTTACCTCAAATGAAATAGAGCATCAAATATTATATGCTATGGAAAAATTTAGAATAGAAAAATGGATGATTCAGATATACAAGGTGAGCAAGTGGAAGAGAAATAAAAGTCTGTTCCTGCTATTTCTACTGTTTTGGTTCAGAAGCATAGGACAAATGAGACTTCCTCACATGCCCATACAGGAGAGAAATAAAACTGGTTTCCAGTCATGATAGTCATAAAAAAGGTTCTTCTAAATTGAAAACAAATGAAATAAGAAAAACGTATTTCTACTTTAAGGAATTATTACAAAAGTGAGAAAAGTGCAGGTGAAGTGTTTGTAATTTACTGAATGTCTGTACTCTCGTAAAATAAATAATTTGGTTTTCAGATACATCCAAACACCACCTCTGAAAACACAATGGTTTCAGGAGACCCAAAAGTGTTTTCTATTGAACTCGAACATGCTACCGTTTAAAGAAGAAGAGCTTTCAGCAATAGTTGCCATATAAATTGTCTTGTTAAGTTACATTTGATAGCTTACTTTGTATAGTTACTAAGTTTGTCTTCACTTTCATGATCAACCCAGCAGCTTGCAGCTCCTGAAGTTTTTCAGCTGTTATGCAGTGAGACCTCCTGGCCAGCACAAAGCAACAATCAGGTTTAGCTTTTCAGGAAATATTCTGCCTGGATCTATCCTTTCTCTACTAGAGGGATTGCCTGCACCATACTTCCAGTAATGTAAAAACACAAAGCACCAGCTTTGTGCTAAAATACAAGCTAAAAACACAAGCACAAAATGCCATTCTTACCTTGAACCAGTCACTTTTAAAAGGTCCTTATGATGCTGAGGTACTGCAGAAGCACCAAGAATTATGTTAAGTCAACCTTAGTTAGCACATATATGACTGTGCCTTATTATTGAGGACACAGAACGTACAAAATGTTCTTAAATATGCATGGCATGGAGGAATCTGTAGGAGACTGGTCCCTTTTTTCTGCCTAGCAAGTCACTTGCCTATGCAAAGTTTGCTCAGATACTTCCCCTGTTCAGACACACTTAGGTGATGGGTTGAGAAACTTGTAGATGTTCTGAAGTAGTAAAGGAAGGAAGGGGGGCCTGTCCATGGATGCATGCCTGGACCACCTGCTGCTGGGGACAGGGTGGTGCGGTGGTGTTGCTTGGCACATCTGAGCTCTCTAATGGGACAGGATGGAGATGGACATGCTAAGGGAGTGGAATGGGCACAAGAGGTTTGCAGTAACATGGACTTTCTTTCTTCATGGATTTTTGTTTCTTCCTCCAGCCGTTCCAGCTTAAATGCCAAAGTGGAAGAGTGCGTTAAACTAAACTGTGAGCAGCCTTACGTCACTACAGCAATAATTAGCATCCCAACACCTCCAGTCACCACACCTGAAGGAGATGATAGGCCAGAGTCTCCCGAGTACTCGGGAGGAAACATTGTCAGAGTATCTGCTTTATAAAAGAAGGAGTTATTTCTAAACTAGCATAAAGACCACTCGCAAGCTGAGCTCAAGCAGTGAGGAATGAGAGAGCCAACAAAGACAACGCCCCTCGACATGTGCGTCAGCAGCTGCAGAGTGAGAGGTGTGGGAGAAACACAACACTCTGTGGGTTTCAGTGTCGCAGCGTGTGAACCAAAAGGAGTTTCTTACCCATTGTCTGAACAAAGGCGCAGTGGAATCTTCTGTGACCATCCTGAGTTACTATATGAGCACAATGAAATGTCCCCATTGATGCTTCTTCTTATCATGAGAGCTCTTTTTAGAAAAAAAAATAAAAACCACAAAGCAAAAATAGAAACAAACCTGTGTTCCTGCTGAATGCAAAACAACGAGAAACGTTTTGATAAAGTCTCTTTTTTTTTTTCCTGTTAATAAACCACAAACTTGATGAGGAACTGTCAAAAAATGAAAGAAAAAATGCTCATATGAAATATGTTTGTACTGACTAAAAGAACTGCAACCATAATGCATGCTGAAATTCTTTGGAGCTGTGATCTCAGTTTACTTTTGTTGTTTTCCAGATTAGGCATGATAAAATATTACTGTAGAATGGGGCATTTCCAAGCACTTACAACAAGCTGATTGTTGATGTCCCATGGTAGTTGTACAAATAACTTCCCTTTGAAAAATGCAGCATTTCTTATTCAAACACTCATTAGTGAACTAAAGGTGTTCAGTTAGTTCAATATTTATTATTGGTTTATCTTGCTTCCTAGGTACTGTTACAACTGCAATAAGTCATTGTACACCTGTTGTATCAGGAATCAGGATTTCTTTTTTTATTTAAGGTATTTTACACGACTTCATCTACACTAGAAACTTCTAATGGCAAACATTTAAATAACCTTACAGTCAAACCGTGCACCACAAATGAGCTACTCAGTCATTGTTATTTTTGTCCACTGTCCTCTATTTCTGTAACAATTTGTCACACACTCCAATGTTGCTATACTGTTTGGGATTTCAAGGCTACTACTGATGAATCCACACAGTCCTTTTGTTCGTAGACATCTTGACTGCTTCTGTATTTTCAGAACAAACCTCTTGTCCCAGTGTACCGTTACAGTATCACTCATATCTGAATTAAAATTATTGAAAAGGTGTTTATGGGATCAGCTAACACTTATCCCCAGACCTTCCTTGTTGACATTCTGCAGCATCCAGAGCATTAGCTATGCTGGAAGACACTGGAAGACATTCAGTAAAATGATGGCTGAATTATTTTTGTCATTATCTGTAAACCTGCATCCTAAAACTTGTTCAAGAATTTATATTGTGTGAAGATATTCAATTACCTAAGAACACTGACAGAATAATGGATTGGGTCCCAAAGCTATAAAAATATGATTTATTGCAATTGGAATTTGCCTACATGGGCAGGCCTAATAGCTAATATGAAGGCTTTACTAGTTAAGGCTTTTTGGCTTAATTTTTAAAAGACATGGATGTTACCAGAAACTTTTCTGATAAAAAAGTATAATTTTTCTTCATGAGGGTGCATTAAATGTATCATAATGCTTCCTATAGTCATGACATACCATATACTGTATACATCAAATATACATGGAATATGTGCATATCAATACATACATATATACATCAAAAACACTGGATCAGAAATAACTGCATGTCTGCAAAATAAAATATGCATATAAATCAAAAGACTCAGTGCATTAGATGCCATTACAATAAATGATTACCACAGTTACTTAATATTTTGAATAGTGTAGTGTTTGCTAGCATCCTATCAACCTGAACATTTGCATTGAGAAAATACCCACTAAAACCTGAAACTTGCAGATGATACACTTTTTACTGCACACAAGTACTGGTCTCTCTCTTTACCTGACAACTGAAATCAGAGTAGATGATGGACTATCACGCTACAGTATATACATCAAAATACAACACCACATACTAGAATTAAACTGCAGTTTAAAAAGTAGTGTCATGCATTATTCCCTGATAATTTACTTATATAGAAGCTTGGTTAAGTTGCACTTAATTTCCCAATTTTTCTGCAAATCAGGATAACTTACTGTAATCTGAGTTTCTATATTTCTCTCAGACCTTAACAGTGGGCAGAAGCAGAGGCTGCCCTCTGCCTCTCTGTCCCAGAGGAGCACTCCTGTGGAACTGCTGAAGTCGATCGATTACCTGACATTGCTCTCCTCTCTTTCACCCTGTTGAAAAGTTGCAATAGACCTGCAGAAATTCGTGGGTTACATAGTTTTAATGGGGTTTAAAGGAGAGGCAGAATGGACCCATGGTTACTGATACAAAAAATGTTCCATCCCTACCAGTCACTGTTATAAAAGCTGCCTTGATACCATCAATCTGCAACAACCTCTTTATGCCACATGGTACATCTTGACTAGTTACATCAGGTAAATAATGCAAAAAGGCAGTTACTAAATCCACTTTGGGACAGACTACATACAACCCAGGAAACCTACTGACTCCATCATCCTCTAAAATATCTTTATTCTCCTTTTCATACGGACTAAAAGGAACACGCTACAGCAATACACTTGCATAACAGTGACACCCTTGAAGCAACTTGTCCTTTCATCTTTTAAATGCAGCTTAAGGAATAATTTAGTACAATTTTGCAGAATTCCAGTCCTGTCGCCTATTTCCATGTCACATGCAAAATCATTAATGAAGTCTGAATTTGGGAAATACACATTCTTTTGGTGTTTTAGGTGATTTAAATGCTGTTTTAGTAGTGAATGACTGTTGATGACTGTGTAAAATGCATCTGTACTGTACATGAAATGTAATTATTTCTGTGTATCATACAAAGAAACCGAGGTTATTGTTTTGACAATTTTGTTTGACAGTCATATATCGTAATTCAGAAGGCAGCATAATACATGTTATGCTGAATAAATAGGCATTTGAGGAGTATTTAAATAAAACATCTGCATGCTTGAATGGGTCGACTTGGTTTTGCAATAACTTATTCATGGAACCTTTTTCCTTCTCCAAGGAAGGCTACAGAGTCTCCTCAAACCTGATACCAACTTCCCTTGATAAAATATTAGTGCACAGATGAGATTAGGATCCTTTCGTATTGTAAGAGCAGGTAAGACCATAGGATGGACCACTTGCAAAGGGTGACTGCTAGAGCAGATAATACTCATCTAGTGGTTACGAATGCTACGGCACTGGCATATGTGACAGCTGCCTTTGCCAGGAGCTAACTGCACTGGGAAGGAGGGAAGATAGAAATAATACCTGTCTGCAAAGCATCCCAGAGCATTTTTAAGGAGCATGACTGTGTTTCCACAAAGCAGCCACAGAAGACAAACTGAAAATGTACACTTTACATTTTGAGGTGTGGGATATACTTGCTACGTAAACACGCTGACTGCCCAGAAGAGGTTTTTGCAGAGCAGAGCACTATGCAACCTCAGCTGCTCCAGATAGAAAGGGTGGCTTTTGGAGAGGAAACTTGTCTGGAGAAGGATAAATTACTTAAATCCACGGATCATTACATTTTCGGTGGAGAGGGTGCTTAGGAGGGTGCTCTTTCTTGCACTTGGGACCCAGCAAGACTTTTATTTTCCCATTGATCATGGAAACATTTGAAGATTATCAGGAGTTCTGGAATAGCAATCAGTCAATGGGATACATCAACATGATGCTAAAAGAGCAGTCAGGAATTAACATATTTTGATTGACAAAGGCAAACATACATAATCACCTAGATAATTTAGTTTCTTACCTGCTTTCATTATCCATACACAAGACTTGAAGTTTTAGATGCAATCCAACTTAAATAATAGCAATTCACATGTATTAAACATAATGCTTGTGGTAGACTGACCCTGGCTAAATGCAGATTCCCACTAAAGCCACTTTATTGCTCTGTTCCTCAGCTGGACAGGAGAAAGAAAATGTAACAAAAAGCTCGTGGGTCAAGGCAAAATAGACTCAGTTGGGGGGGAGGAAATTAATTGAATTGATTATCAATCAAACCAGACTAGGTTAATGAGAAATAAACCCTAAATCTTAAAACACCTTCCCCACACTGCTCTCTTCTTCCTGAGTTCAACTTTACTCCTAAATTCCTCCCCTCCAGCAGCGCAGGGGGATAGGGAATGGGGGTTGTGGCGAGTTCATCACACATTGACTCTGCCACTTCTTACTCCTCAGGAGAGGACTCCTCACACTCTTCAGCCTGCTTCAGCAAGGGATGCCTCCCACGGGAAACAATCCCCCATGAACTTCTCCAACGTGACTCCTTCCCATGGGCTGCATTCACAAACTGCTCCAGTGTGGGTCTCCACGGGGTCACCAGGAGCCTGCTCCACCATGGGCTCTTCTTTCCATGAAGACACAGCACAGAGCGCAGGGCCCATGCTACGGAGTCATGGAGCGCACCCTCCCACCCTTCACTGACCTGTCTGCAGGGATGTTCCTCTCACGTATTTTCACTCATTTCTCTGGATGCAACTGCTGTTGTGCATATTATCTATGTTATCCCAGAGGCATTACCATCACTGATGGGCTTGGCCTTGGCCTTGGCCAGCAGCAGGTCTGCCTTAGACCCAGCTGGTATTGGCTCCCCCAGACACAGGGAAAGCTTCTACGGCCTCTTACAGAAGCTGTCCCCACAGCCCCTCTGTTACCAAAAACCTGCTACACAAACCCAGTACAAGGCTTTTACAGTAAAAACTTCAGAAACCATTTGAAAATCCCCTCCTCTATCATATTTAACTGAATAGTTACTGTGACAGTCTCTCTTTTCACTATCATTTATATATTCTCTTGTATTTATGGGTTGTTTTTTACAAAATTAACTGTTATAAAGAAGAGAAAATGTAGTTATGTTTCCTTCAGAAAGCCTTGTCATATAAATCAGTACCTTGTCTAAAGACCAGGAATAGTGAATTTTGCCTCCTAAAAGCATCCCTATGCTCCCATGACTGCATGCTGGGCCCCACAGCTATGGACACAGTCCCATGGACTCAGCATGATGTACAGGACTGAACAGAAACACCTATTTCAAGCAGGGGGTGACCCCTTTTCTAACACAGTTGCGCTCCTTAAGTGACCTGTGAAAAACATTAACGAGCAGCTCCATAGTTGTCTGCTGCAACAACAAAGATTTGGTTCATTACAGTTTTTGCTGCAGTGAAGAGAGAACACACCATTCCTTCTCCTCCAGGTACTCCTGAAAAACAGGGGAAAAAGGAAATAAAAAGATGAAGTGGCTTTTACTGCTGCAACCATCTCTACATGTTCCTGTGTCGCCAAGCAGCCCCTCTCCTACATATATCCTGAAGCTCTACAGGAAAAGAACAGCCTTGTCAATCAATGTTCAGGTTCTTTGAACAAGCCCTAGAAAAACAGACACCCCTCAGAGTCTGAGCACAGGGAAAGGAAAAATTTTCAAAGTGTTCCAATTTACAGCCAAGACCTATTTCAGCAACTCAGAAGGATTCTTTCCCAGAATGCTCAGAACTCCTTGCTAGGGAAGGGAATACTTTTTATCGTTCCTGACATGTGGGTCTTTCCCCTAATGAAACCAGTCCCATACTGGATTCAGACCAGCTTGAGATTTAGGCAGCCAACCCCAAGTGAGGTTACCCTGCCCATGGATGGTCACTCTTGTCATAGCCCACAAACACTGATCTGAGAGGATGGTCCTGTTTGAAAGGAGCCCTACCAAAATATCCCTCTGCTCCTAAAGTAACCTGGCTACACCTAATGGCAGTGCCTCCTCATCATCGGGGAAGCCTAAACCCAAATGATCTGGCTTGTCAGAATATCTTAATTCTAGCTGTGGATTTCTCCAATGCATCTCCCTAGTCCAACTTGCTGTGTATTTGCTCCTTCATGACCCTAACCTAAGATATGAAGGCAACCCTCACAAGCAACCTCCTCCTATGGGAGATCTTGGGATGGCTGAAGCATGGCTAAAGGAGCTTCCACAGACACTCCCTCAGTAAAACTTACTGTCAGGAGTTCATGGACAATTTTTTATACTCTGCTGAAATTCCCTACATTGAGCTATAATCCACAGCTGAAAATACCTGTGTACATGTGATCCCTGCAACCCTCAATTCCACAATTTGCGGTTTGTTTGGCTTTTTAACAAGGTAAAAGAACTCCAGCAATGACTCAATCCACTGTGTACCATGACTAGTCTTTATAGCACTCTAAGGTCTACAGCTGGTCTGCATCCAGGCTCAAACATCTGCTTTTTCTACACAGGAACCTCACCTAGCTACAGCAACACAGTCTCAGCTGAGCAGTGGAAGGATGGAATTTTGCTGTACATGTGCAGTACCGCTGGGCACAAGGCCTCCCAAGCAGTGCATGAGGAAGTATTTCTGACAAAGGTACTCCAAGCAAAATCTGTCCTTTGGGAAGGACTATCCTTCGGCCGCCTTCTTACCTCCAAAAATAAGTGTTAGCATCTGTAGGAGAGGTGCAAAAGCAGAAAGGTAATCTTGCTTGCAATACTACCTGTGAAATACTTACACCCCCACGTAGACCGTTAACAAACAAACAGCCCACACAACTGAAGAGCTCAGTTTCATGAGCCCCTAAAGAAGCTTTCTCAGAAGCAATAAAAAAGAAAATGAAATTTACAATGCAGTTTCTCCACAACAGAGTAAGTGGAATGGGTAAAGACACATGAAATTAACTCACACAAGCAGAGGGACCCTCCCAGTTGCCACCCAGAGCATTCACAATCTAGGACTTCAAAATAAAAAGAGCCATTATGGAATTTAAGACACAAGTAATTTTTATTGTCTACCAAATCACACCTTAATTTTTTTTTCTTTTACAAATTCCAAAACAAATGAATGAATTTTTAAAATGCAATATTATGCAAAACCCCATTTGCCACAGACTCCTGTACTCAGTGGAACTAATATATATTTCAGGAGCATGGCCAACTGTAAAAATAATCCTATGAAATAAACGTTGCTCATAAAAATACAGTAAAATGCACTTTTGCCATCTCAATAAATACATTTTAACTCTGTTTCCAGTTGGCATTTTAAACCACTAGATAGCTCTTAATGAAGAAACCACCAAAGTGTAATTTCTCCGTATGCACTTTTACAATTATTGCAATAGCTTCCAGAACTGTAAGCATTTTCCTTGTAGTCTTTTGTTTCTACCTTGAGGGGAATAACAGACAGGAGAAAAAAATTATCAAGAAAATGTGCTACTCCCATATTGATTCCCATTTTGGAAAGAATGTTTAAGGCTTTATTTCTTGAGAAATACTCCTTAGAACAAATTGTTTCAAAGAATTCTCCAGAATTACTCAGAAAATTTAATTCTACTGTCCAGAGTCATAGTTTTGGTTTCAATCCATTCAATGTATTTAAAATTAAAAAGTAAACGGTTGTTAGATAAAAATGGACATTTTAGAACATCTTATCAGCTAAAAGTTTCGTTAGAAAATCTTGCCCTTTTTTTACAAATATTGCAAATTTTTAAATCCATGTATTGACTTGCAGTTCTGCTTTCCATGCACGCACAAAAAACACAATTATATATACACAGATCCCTGATTAAGACATTTTCAAAATGGCTTATTAAAAATGTAAAAGTCAATTTCAACTGAAGTCATATTTTGTTTGTCCAAAGAACAGTCATTTCTTCAAAAGATGAGTATTTCTCTTCCTTTCCTCTGATGCTTCCTTAGAAGCTGTCTGCCTGTGAGTGAATCAGTGTTTTACACATCACACAGCTTGGGACAATAAGTTAAACATTATTGTGCCCAGTGAATGAGTGCCTTTTAAAAAGCAAACACATTCAACTCTGCTTCATGGCCAAGACTATGGCTAAGAGGCTGACCGGATTATCTGTTCTTTGCTGGTCTCCTTCACTTCCATTCATCAGCTGTTTCTGATTCACATGAAGACTGGTATATCTGGCATACATGAAGGAACAGAGTAACAACAAGAAAACCCAATTAAAACCCTTTGTGACTTCATAGATTCAATGCATCACCTATAGCTCTTCCATTTCAAACTGTGTATTAAAGCTGTTTGCCATAGATGTATGTTCAAAGATCCTTGTCAGGCTTGGCGTCAGTAGCTCCACAGAATTACATGACAGCTGCTGTGAGGTATCAGTCTTCAGGGCCATGATCTGATGCGTTCCAGGATCCCTTCTGTCATAGTACAGAGCCCACAGCAAAGTAATTGTGAGGATCATAGCCAAGATCTGTGTTACTCCAATAGAGATTCCTAGAAATCTCAGCACTTGCAACTGCTTTGTTCCCCTCAAAAAAGTGTACATTTTTTTACCACATCCCTATGAAACAAAAAAAATTTTAAAAGTTAGTCAATATTATTTGGTTTGCAGTTCCCAAGGTAGCTCATCCTACCTAGTGGCTTTCCTGGCTCCCCAAAATTTCTCTCTTGCCTCCTTCAAACAATACTTTGAAAATTATTTTGCCTTCTTTTTATCTTAATATGTTATTGTGGAAGCGATTTTCTCATACACTGAGAGGTTACTGCATGTAAGCTTTAAAAGATCTATACTACTCTAATTCAGAAATCACTCGAGTTCAACCAAATATAACTGTTTGTTAAAGAAACTCAACCGGTTTTGTGAAGGTTTAAAAATCTTCTTAACTATCTTGTTTCTCTCCTTAATTTGCAGGTCTTCAAAGTCAAAGTTGTCAACTATTTTAAACTCAGACTTTTTCTACAATTACCACCATAATCTGAAGTTTAAACAATATTATAGGAAATATCTACAGACCTGCATAACCTCATCAATTTCTTCCCACCTTTTCTGTTTTATCTGGGCTCATTATATGCCAGTTTATTTAGTTCCACAGAAAGTCTCTAGGGAGTAGAAAAATCATTACATTCCAGTCACCAGTAAGGAGCATTGAATAAAATAACCTTTAATGGAGGACTTCTGACAAATTTCCAGAACACAGGGGTACACAGACTTTCTTTAGTACTTAGTAATAATAATGCTATGTACACGTGGCACTACGCCTACTTTTAATTTCTGAACTACTTGCATCTCCTCATTGTAAAAAGCATATCCACTTACGCTAGTTACATTCTGCCTACGACTATATTTTAAAGTTAACTGGCTTAATTTCAGATTTGAATACAGAAACTTCCCTGCCAATTACTGTGATGATGGCATACCAACAGTCAGTTTTGCTTCATATCTTGTGGTACTGCTACTTAAAGCAACCAAGCCGGGCAGCTTGACCCTGCTCAAAGAGGTGACAATCCACACATTGTATTAGGAATATGATCACACATACAACCTCTGCAATTATTTACAGAATAACAATAATTATTATTTACACAGAAAGGATCTGGTAAAAAACTATGTTAAATCATCCCAAGTTGATGTTTCCCAGAAACAGAAATTTGTTTCTTTCCAAACCATCAGTGCATGCTCCAAATTTTGCATATATGGCCAACCAGTAATTACTGTGAAAAGCTTTCGACAAGCTCCCAAACCCTCTTAAGGCATCAAGGATCCACAAATAGACACTGGCTCTAGGAACTACTGCACAACAGTACAAACACAAGCTACAATGCTTGTTGCTCAGGAAAGGCAATGCCCAGTGTCAGACAGGATAAAATCTTGACAAGAGGGACCCTCAGTGACTAGCCAATGTTTATTCTCTGCTCTAAACTCTGCAAGACTTCACAACCTGCAAAGCTGCAAAACTCAAAGGAACACAGCCACCAATGGAAAATTCAAAGAAACAGACTGGATGGGATAACACCCCAAATAATCAATAGGCATTGGTCCCAGAAGACAAGGAACCCATCAAGACAGGCACAGTCTTCAAAGTGTCATTTTTGCATTTACGTCCTTACTATTTACATCTTCTGTGAGAAGAAAGCAACTGATCAAAGTGACAGAATCTGAAGACAGGACATGCTAAATAACACTTCTCAATCACACTAAAATTCCCCAAAGCCAACAATTTCAAATGCTACAGTCCCCCGTGTATTGATGAAAGGTCTGATTCTTGCCTCACACAAAAAATTCACACTGCAGTCAACAGATTTTCATTGAGTTATCTAAATTAAATTAATGCACTTTACGATAATGGTATCAAAGTTAAAGGATCTCAATCTCTTTGCTTCATACTTCATTTTGCTGTGTTGGTTTCTAAACATTAATATAGTTTAGACACAGAACAATGAGTGAATGTGGATTCTTTGACACATGAAAAGAAAAAAAAAAAAACCCTGTCGAAAAAGCATTGTAATTGAACTTGATGAGGAACAAAAAATGTCACATTGGTGTCTTCTTGAACTAGAAGGCAGAGCTGTAATTATACTTCCAAATTTGTTTTTAATTACAGACAAGCTGACTGCATTTTAATACTTTTAATAACTTTAAGGAATGAAGGTACATGCTAGTCACAAGTTAAAAATACTCAACCACAGCAGTATTCAAATTCAGTTCATTCATTGCCTAGAGGAAACATCCATTAGGAGAGAGCAGTAACATTAATGCTTGCATCTCCTGCAGTACAGACACATAATTGAGACAAATTATGCCTGAACTAGATAGACTGCCTCCCTCCATTTAATGATATTCTTGCAGTTCTGCTCTAATACACATTCAAAATCAGTTTTAAAATTGAGAAATATCCAGCCACCCCTGTTATCCTCACATTCATGCATTTTATTTCTGCTTATGCAACACATTCATAGTTGGTAGCCTGCAATCAAAGGGTTCATAAATATGCTTCCCCTGTAAAAGTTTGTCACTAAAAAGGAAGCCCTTGTTGACAACTCAAAAATAGTATAAAACTGTGCAGCAATCATTTAGAAGAACTCGCTTCAAATTCCCACAGTGCTATGGATTAAAGGCCTGATTCATATTTATTACAAAGGCTATTTTATCTTCTCAGTCTTACAATAGAAACAAACCAAATATTTCTGATTTACTGCAACATCTCAGAATAAGGAACAGATCTTAGAGAAGGCATTCAAAGTAGGAGAGAGAATCGTCAGCATATTCAACCGATCTCTTCATGCTCAAATTTTAAGTATAATCAAAGTATACCAGAATACAAAAAAAAATATTGACTTTGTAATTTTGATTCTTCTGAAGATACCAACTCCTACCAATCCTTTTGTCTAGGTTACAGCTCCTCGTCACAAGATGGGCAGAGCTCCCCTTTTCCTCAGACCACAGTAAATCTGAGTTTCTTGCATGTGTCATGATGCATTTCCCTCACAACCACGCTCTAAGGTTAGACTGCTCCATGGACTGCACCAAAGCTGAAGCTTGTCAGAATAAAAACACTCCAAGAGGACTAACACATCTGAAAAATAGCTTTGGAAATAATACTCTCAAACAAAACTTTAAGCCACCTTTCTTCCTACAAAATCTGTATTGTGAAGGATTCTAACTTACACTAAAGAAAGCTCCAAAATCCCAGTACAAAACTGCAGCACAACTACAAAAAAACATATGTGACCAATCCCAGCCAAAACAAACTTCAGTTTCCTGAAGTACTACAAATAATTTTTCTGAAGTAACAAAATGGAACTTGCAAAGCATTTACATAAGCCAGTTTTAGGCTGGCGAGTCTAATACCATCAGGTTCCCTCTCAAACTACCAAATTATGCAAGGTTGTTTGGAATCGCTTTCTAAAAAGGCTTTTCTCCTTCAAATCTCCAAAGCAGAAGTCAGACTGATTAGCTTTGCAAGTGCAAGCTGGTTTTGCATAATGCTGATAAATACATCAGCAAGCACACCCTATGAGCCTCTAAAACAACCCACAGGCAAGCACCATGGAAAAAAAATGTTTTGCCAACCAAATATTGTACATCTCATAAAGCAACAGAGTATTTTTGTGGCTGGTAACACAGAATATAGCCTGTCCATTTTTTTAAGGGATTATGCAGTAGAAAAGCAAAAATATTTTTTTCTGAAAGCTGAATCTATCCAAAATGCTCTGGGGTATGGTAGGAGAAGCACCATAAATATGTCCTTCAGGTTTCTTTCATAAAAAAGCCAGGCAGGCTTTATTAAGTGGATCTTAACAAAGCCCTGATATTCTACAACATCATCATCTGTAGCTGTTAATTTTCTACAAGTAGAACCAAAAGAACTTGAACATACAATATGCACAGGGAACCACTTTCCCAGAACATGGCTAGGGGAATGAAATATTAGTAGAAGAGATGATAAAAGAAAACCCTGCAGTTTCAACAAGACACGCCAATTACTAGTACTCCTCAGAATTTTCTGACCTTCCCAAGCTCAACAACTTGTTTTTCATTGAGTGACACTGCTTACGTACTCTTGCCTTTTCACATAAACAGGAAGGATGCTCAAGGCAAATGAACATTCTGAAGCTTCCACATGCTAACACACCTTGAGCTCTCTATGGCAGGGTTGGTCTGTGTGGTCAACATAGGCAGCAGTATTAAAAAAAGCAACTATTACTGCAAAGTGAGACAGTTCGTTCTTCTTCAAGCACGAGCAAGAGCCTAGGCTTCCTCTGGGGCCTGCTAAAGTGCTTTGCAATTCAGAGACTAACACTTCTGAAGTGTAACCAGTGCTAGGAGCTTTGCCGTAAGGCAGGAGAGTCTCTGTAAGTAGCTGATGGAAAGAAAACAGCCTGTGCCACTGTCTTCAAGGTTCCCTAGCACAGACTGGCCTGAGGCACTGGCATTTTGGCAGCTCTTCCTTCTCACTTCCTAGTGAATCATACCAGGCCTAGGATGGATGTCTGAATGTCTGTAATAAATTATATCATTTCTGCTCCTAGAGTCAATGCCATACAAATGCATTTCAACAAAACCAGATCGTTTCCTAGCAATAGCTAATACTCATCTTGGCTTGTTTTTACAGTGGATCTCCCCTGCTTCAGAGGTATCTCTCCATAGCATCTCAACAAGAGCTACATAATTAGATTCTTGTAAGAAAGTTTTGAAAGTGGTAAGAGACTGGGACAAAATAAAATGGTTCTTTGGGTGATCTTCCACAATGCAGAATTTCATTGTCCACTGGAAAAAAGTTCATGCTGCAGCATCTGGAAGAACACCTCTCAGGCTCATCCTCCTTTCTATGCACCCAATATTACTTTTAAAGAAAGCAAATAAAGAATATATTTCTTCTCAGAATCTCGTAACTACCTGACGTAGACGTGGGTTTTGCACTGCTGAACTACCTGACCTGTTGGTCATTCTGCTATTACTGAATGCACAGTTAAAGATTTTCAGAGGTCTGTTAGCATAAATCAAAACCAACAAACAGTAGGTATCAAAGCAGTCTCAAGGCAAAGGTGACTGCAGACAACATTTTTGTGAGAACAGTTAAAATTGTGTAGTAGAGAACATATTTGTGTAAATTTCACCCTAAGAACAGTAATGACTACCATCATCACCTCCATCACCCATTTTAAATAGGTCCTCTGCTGATTTTAAGGCTTTTCATTTTTTTTTTTTTTTAAATAATAATCCTAGTTTAATGTAGTAGCACTCAAGAGAAAGAGCATTTTCACACAAAGTTTCTGTGCATCCTCACGATCAAGCAACTGAATTACATGCCTCCTTGCATGAGCCCTGTTAACAAGAGAGCTCTCATCTTCCAAAGGATTTCTCAAAAGCATCCTTCACTGTACAACATACCACTCCAGTTCTCATTACTTCATGGAAAGTAGAATTTCTCTTCGTTTGGCAATCAGGAGACTGGCTATTACACTAAAATTATTTTTTTTTTTTTTTTAATTTCTGACTGAAACAAATTTCAACTCCAACTTAAGCAATACAAAACAAGTATTTAAGCACATCTCAGATGTTAACTGCACTGCTAACAACTCCTCTCACTTCCAGGTAAGGGTGGGTGGGTTGTTTCTCTCCTTTTTCCCCTCTTTCTTTCTCCCCCTGCTTCAGTGCTGATCAATAGTAAACATAAACACAATAAATGCTTTCCATAAACACAGTTACTCAACAAACCCTTCTGCTGCACTGCAAATCTGGAAAATGGACCAGGAAGAACATACAAAGCCTTCTGAAACATACACACTTTTCTTCTTACCTCCTGATAAAGGTCACTGAGATCCTCATGATGTGCCTGCTTAGAACATCCTGGGAACTCTCTGACACAACAGGAGTCAGGCGGCCAGTCCATCTCTGTCATTTCCAGCCAGTCTGTGAAGTACACCACCCCACAACATTTGAACTGCAAAGGAAGGGTTAGCCAAAATCAGCAATGATGATTCTACTTCTTCATGAAAGTTATCAAAAAAAGCTAAATAAATTCCTATTAACAATTCCCAGAACATTTACGTAGAACTAAAAACATCTACAAGAGCTTCTACGTGTTCTCTATTGCTCTGCTTTGACATAAAGGTGACATGAAAAATGTATCGAAAAATTAGCACCTCAGAAACAGCCAATGATACTGCTCTGCCATTTAAATACCAACTGCTCTCTCAAAGGACGCTTCACAGAAATTGACATAACCTGCAATTCTGCTATCCTTACTACAAGGAACTAACACATTATCATAGAGTTGGGGCTGTTCAGCCTGGAGAAGAGACGACTGCATGGAGACCTCATAGCAGCCTTCCAGTATCTGAAGGGGGCCTATAGGGATGCTGGGGAGGGACTCTTCATGAGGGACTGTAGTGACAGGACAAGAGGTAACGGGTTCAAACTTCAACAGGGAAAGTTTAGATTGGATCTGAGGAAGAAATTCTTTACTGTAAGGGTGGTGAGACACTGGGATGGGCTGCCCAGGGAAGTTGTGAATGCTCCAGGGCTGTTGGTGTTCAAGGCCGGGCTGGACATAGCCTTGGGTGGCACGGTTTAGTGGGAGGTGTCCCTGCCCAGAGCGAGGAGGTTGGAACTAGATGATCTTAAGGTCCTTTCCAACCCTAACTATTCTATGATTCTATGATTCATGTCAAAAGGGTGACTAATGAACAAGTACACCTGTGGCAGAAGAAACCAGTAGGAAAAGGTGATTAATACTGAAGACTATTCCTGCAAGGCTAAAACTATGGACACACGTCTGTTGAAAACCAAATGAGAAAAAAACACAGATTTATCTGAATATAGAAAAAGAAAAAAAGATATAAAAAATTACTGAAAAGCTATGGAAATGACAAATGCTGAAAGGAAAAAGGGAAAATGAAGGAAGGAAGGGGTATTACACTAAAAAACTGCAACAGAACAAACCATAAAAGCAAGAAGTCTGGCTGTAAAGCAGATGAGTCATAATAGACTATAAAAACCACCTGGTCTAACAACCTGCCTTCTCCTCTGCAAAACACAAAAAGCGTATTAAAGCCAAATGACCAGTCTATGACATTCCTAGCTGCTCTCACATAAAAAAAGGGCTAAAGCAGCTGTATTAAATTTTCTTTGGAATTGGATGGTGAATTAATAGAATGGAAAAACAAAAAAAAAAAAAAAAGCCTTGCTGCAGGAACAGGAAGCTGGATTTTTCATTTTTTTTTTTATTTTTTTTTTTTTCTCTCTATCTGGATGTTCTCAAGTACAAGCCTGAGTTTGTAAGTCATCACCTGGGCTCTCTGACCTATGGGCTTGGGAACTTTTGCCCCCCTTACCTGCTTCAGAGCCAGAGTCGTGTATACCATGCCTCTCTTCAGTCACAGTCAAGCAAATCAGTGCCCTGATACTAGGTTAGCACACTGCCTTGACTTCACCAGTCCTCTTACAAATCCCACTTCTTCCTTTTTCACTAGAGATGTTTTTTGTTAATCAGTTTGTGGGTCAAAGTCCTCCCAATACTCAAGCTGTGGCTCCTCATTGCAAAAACTACTCATTAAAAATCCTTTTATTAATCTTAAATCTTTTCTTCCCCCTTTCAAATGTGAAAAGATACAGAAGAGCGAGCACAAGGCTGACCAGGGCTGAATCTTTGTAAACAAAATTGCAAATTATAATTTTTTTCTTTTTGGAAAAAAAAAAAAAAACACCAAAAAAACACCCCAAAGCAATAGTTCTAGCTGAGAAGAGCCCCAGGCATTGTGCTCATTCAGACATAAAGCACATACCAGGCTCACACATCCACCATCTGAGTTATAAGTAGAGAGAGTAATATTGAGAGTCCACTAATTAGGTAGGAGCTGTAAAAAGACTTCTGAGTTCACTTCAAACTTTCCCCAGATCATTCCTCTGACCAGAGACAAAATATAGGAAATCTAAGTTCTAAAAGAAACATTTTCTCCCCTGGAAGAGTTAAGGTGGAGTTGAAGTTTTATTAGATTCCTTTTACCACATTTATTTTTATTCATATTAAAACCAGCCAATATGATGACACTACAACAACCAGGAGGACAAAAGGCAACTTCTAAATTTAATCAATCTATACATTTAAGAAAAGATACAGTATCAGGTCTATTCAAGGAAAATGAGGCCATTTAATTATATTACCTCAGTTACAGAACAGACACTCTACCTGTGTATGAAGAATTACTCAGTTTCACAGAGCACTTGCATAGCCAAAGCAGAGAACTGGGGAGGGTCGGGATGTGTTTAACCTCATGTAGTCCTCAGTTTTTCTTTCAGGTTAAGTATAAATACAGACCTAACCAAGTGCTGCCAGGAAATGTTTAAATAAACAGGAAATCTGCGCAACAATGATAGATTTCAAGATTTTAACAAGGGCAACACAGTAACAGGCACTCAAAGAGCTCTCTTCCTGCACGTGAGTTATATTTGGAGTTAATGGGTTTTACCTTGGGCAATTTCATGTTTTTGTAACATAATACTTCATTCTTTAAAAACAGTTCTCAATTTTTGTAGGCTAGAGGGCAAACCTGTGAGTAGACAAGGAAGCTTTCTGGTTTGTTTCCCACCCTTTCAGTCAAAGGAAATAAAAACCCTCATCACTTTCTCAAACCTCAGCCAAAAAGACAGTGTTTGCATCTTTTTGGAAACTTCCTGTCCCCCTCATTTCCAGATGAACGCATTATCTTAACTAGGACTGCGCCGTGAAAGATAACTAACAGTCTACAGGAAAGGGAGCACAGTTTAGTATTAAAACAGCCTACAGAAATGTTTGTTTCACTTTATTTGCAGATTTTAAATTTTACATATATCATATTCTTAAATGTTATAACAATCCTTGGGTGGCATGGTTTAGTGGGAGGTGTCCCTGCCCAGAGCAGGGGGTTGGAACTAGATGACCTTAAGGTCCTTTCCAACCCTAACTATTCTATGATTCTATGATTCTATGAACCCTAAATGGCGTTGGTGTCCTAACCTTACTGGCAAAGGAGAAGACTGTCAGCAATTTAACTGAATTTATTCACATTCTTTTTTTTGGTGTTTTAGGGTTTTTAGAGCATACATAAGCTCAAAAGTTGGGTACCAAGGGATGTTAACAACCAGCATCACTACATAGGATTTCACATAAAATGAACTTACATTTATTTACCTATTCACTTAAAGCCAAACCTTTTTTTTTAAAAAAATAGCATTTTATAATAAGATAAATAACATTTACCATGCATGTATTACTTGAGATCATTAATTAACTGTCATCTTACCTCCCTCTGGAAGAAATTCCAAGCATGGGTCAGCCACTGATACCTAGGAAGGCCATAATTGGTCATCCTGGCTTTCAGTGTGATCATATCAGACCACTGCACTGGAATCTAAAGCAAGGAAAGAAAAGCAATTCACATAGCAGATCAGCTGGTTTGTGGCTCCAAACCCAGAACTTTCATCGATTCTGAGATCTTTCCAATGTAATGACCAAAACAACTTTAAGTAAACAGTAAAATAAGTGCCTCAATTTTTATGATATTGAAGCATTATGACACTTTATTAAAATATCAGGAAAAAAGTGATTTGCTTCCTTTGCTTGTAAATTAACATACACTGGAAAAGGAGCTGCATTTTGGAGAGAATCAGAGACAGCTGGGTACAATCTGACTACGACATCACCAGATTTTTTACCTGACATAAAACTTGAACAGAGCACCATGCAAGTCATCAGGGGTGGCATTTGTCTGCCCCAGTTTAGATACCTTGCTGGTGTCATCTTAGTCAATAGAGAGAAACAGGCAGGCATATGGGGAAGTTCATCTCAAGATAAAATATTTTAAACAGAGCAGATGAATCACTCCATTAAAGTCTTAAATTCACTTTACTTTGTAAAGTGTCAAACTTAAAGTGACAAACTTAAATATCTAACTTCTAAATACATAGAATTATCTGAGATGAATTCTACCCAAAGTTTTTTCAGAGGCTTTTTGGCTTTGCATGCAGGTGTCCTGAATGCACTTGATTTCAGTACCTTCTCCAATAATAGCAAGTGTAGACATAGAGGCCTTCTTCACATGCAGCCTTGTAAATCATTCCTTCTGAAAGAATACTCTAAGTATTTTTCTTTCAAATTTGGCTAGTCAGAATTGAGGTACTCTCCATTGTCACACTATGACTCTCAGTCAGCAATTTATTTAGAGACAAGTCCTATGGCACTTGACATACAATGCAGCTAAGAGCCAAGAAAACCGACTTCGGCAGCACAAACTTCAGTGTGATAAATTAAAACAAGGAGCTGAAGACTTTGCTGCACAACATTCATGCTGAGTTTTGCCTCGTTCCCGTTAGCCTTAACAGTCACTGTGAAAGAAATCACAATTGTAGCTTTCATTGGGAGGACAGAGGACCTCAGCTCTTCTAGCAGCTACGACTTAGCTCTCTTGTTCAATTTGGAGTCAAAGGTAAGGGCATTCTGCAAATAGCAATAAATGGTATCTAAGAAAAAAATTATCACAATACTTCCTAAGAAGCCTGGAATTCATTGTGCCAGATGCTCCACAAAAAAACAGGGACAATCATCACCTGACTGACCATGTAATCCAAATGAGAACATTTCATGTTTCATTACCACTGTTAAGTTATACTACATTACTGAAACTTTGGTAAAGCTTGATATATCATGAATAAAAATATGTTAATAATATCCCAGAAATTTAACACACCTTTAGCTTAGTAGTTTTTATTTCTTAAGCTATAAACTATTGAATTCACAACTGTCCACATAAAAAATATTTTAGCAGTAGAATACTAAGGATACTTAAAAACGCTACCATGGAACATTTCTTCCACAAGCATTTACACTGGTCAGTCTAGTAAAGTAATTTGGTTTTATACTCAATGCATTTCTCTTTCCACCACACTCAAAATTAGCACTCTGCTTTCTTTGGATATTATTTGATATCACTGCAATTAAGTTCATACTTGCCAGACTATGTTTTCATTATCTTATTTGAGTCGAATACAGTCCAAAGTTATGCATGTAACACAAGGCATACAACTTCTTTATGAAAACAATGGAAAGCAAGAAAAAAAAATAATCAAGAAGTGACAGAAAGAAATGAAAAGTGGATCAACACAAACTAAAGCCTACTACTGCAGGAAGGCAATTTGAATTCTGGAGCTAAGGAGAGGTATCAGAATCTGCTTGACTGCTCCAAGAACACCAACATGTCACACTAAGAACCATCAATAAATGTACTAAATAGCTTCCTACCAGTTCATGCATGCAGTAGTGCATAATAATACATGATCTTGAGATGCATTTGTTTGACTATACACCAACAGTTTTCTGTAGCGTGGTTTGAGTTTAGCATAAGTTCTGTAAAACTCTGTTTGCCACTGATATCTACTTATTCGTTATTATTTTTCTAATGAGTATTAAGGCTTGACCAATGCCCAAATAAGCTGAGAACCCACACTGGCTTTTCAATCTTGTGGGCGGACAAATTAGTCATGAAGCACACTTCATGCTGAGAGCTATCATGAGCTGGAAGGAAAATCATACAAGGACTCTTAGAGTAACTTGTCTACACGCCAAGGACAGCCCATATTGTATCAGCAGAGGCAGTTACCCCCGCAGGACATTTTTGACAACATCACCCACCCACCTACACTAATGCCAACTCTTTCAAACCCACGAGTGGCTCATGTGATTTTATGTTACGCTGAAACTAACATGACAAGTCATCCGCATGGGTATAAGAGGGAGTGTTCTTTATCAAATAAAGTAGGAGAAAGCATGCTCTAGGAAAGTGACCTGCACAGGTATGAAAGAACCACTGAAAACCACCCATGCTCTTCCAGACAGGCACATTCCCAATGGGTCTCAGCAGCAAGAAAGCAGCAAGAAACCCGAGTCTGGTCCATCTCATCACATGAAAGGCAGTAGTGTTAGGACAAAGGGAATAAAAGGAGAAAAATCGTATGGAAAAAGAAAATATACCCCCAAAAGATGGATGTTAGTTATAACTGCCATCCTTGGCAAAACCCCCCCAGAGGTCAGCTGTGCCCACAGGATGAAGCAGATCTCTGCTTGCATTTCCAGTCTTAAAACGCATCAATGTAAGCTGACATTCAAAGTAAAGGGATAGCCTTTATTGCTGTTATATTAAAACACCCCTCTGGAATCTGTGCTGCAAGCAACGGAATGAAGGCTGATGCAAAGTACTGCCACATAACTTCAGACTTCAAATCTGCCAGAAATTCCTTTGATCCCAAAAGACTCTCTCCCATCTTACTGCAATGTAATTGCTACTCACTGTTGAAAAGACCAGGATATTGGGCATATCATTATTCATAAAAATGTACCAGACTGAGTACAAGACATAAGGACATAGCAGCAAGCAGAATAACATTTTTCTACACTTACCCATTTTCTTGCATGCTGATTACAAGGTTTAGGTTTGAAAATTCAAGGCTGGTACAGCTATAAAAACTAGACAGAGATAAAACCTCTTCACAAGTTTATAGAAGAGTGTTTTATAGCTAAGACATGTTTTGCTTAAAACTGGCATTTATAGCTTGTGGAGGTAGTGTGAAGATTTCAGCAGACAGCAAGTCCTCTGTTGAAAGAACATACTGTCTGTTTACAAAGCAGTAAAATCAGCTCTTTAAAACATGAAGAACTTTTGGGGCAAAAGCCCTTCAAATTCTCACATCTCCTCTCTCAGAATACTTATCTTAAGGTTTAAGTTCATTCTTCGTCCTCAAAACTTTCACTGACTTCAATGAGAACTTGCCTAAGTGAGAATTAACAAAAAAAATTGGGGGCTGCAGGATTTGCCTCTCAAATACAGAGAGGATAGAGAGAAATGCAGAAGGGACCTTCCACACAGACAAGATTTCTCAGAAGAATTCTCTGTTTAAAGAGCCAGTCACTTGAAATTAGACTGTTGAAATAATGAACAAAGATAAACACCGCAGCAATCAAAAAACAGCTAGCTAATGGAAATCTGTGTTTTCTTCTGTTGAAAAAACGCAGTCTCCTTTTCTGACTCACCGTTACTTCCTGCTCGTAGGTCCAAACACCACAGGCCAGTTCAACACAGAATATTACAAGCAAGCTTCCAAAGTACTGCAGAAAACAGAATGGTCTTAGTTATTTTTGATATTCAGTTTAACTTTGAAAAAAAGACTTAACAATTTTGAAGGACATCTTGAAATATTATTAACATTTCAGAAGACTGACGACATAGAATGTGAAATACTTTTCTTAACCAAAATATGAAAGAGTCATGTGGCAAACTTTCTACAAGTTTAAGTCATGTGATTTCATACAAGCTTAACATGAAGCATAAGAATATCACAAAGGAAAAATAAATTCATTTCCTTGTTGGCCAAGAGCACAAGCCTATCATGACATATCATGCTAAAACAGTTTAAAAGAGTACAATTCCCCCCCCATACGAGAGCAAAAAAAAGCCCACTTTTTCAGTTCTACCCATTTAAGTAACATATCCAAATCATGACAAACAAAAAGAGAAAAGAAAAAAATAAACATTAAAAAAGAGCAAATTGACAATACAGAAGCAAACTAGGTTTCTCATCAAACTGATTTAGATATTTGAGATCAAGCATAAATGTAAAAGTTCTAACCACTGAATTATTTAAAAATAGAAAATACATGTATAAATGAAGAAGCTGTACCAGTCTTGATGAAGATGGTTAAGAAAAACTGATTGCAGTGCTTAAAAAGAGCAGAACATCTTCTGTATAGCATCAACAAACCCTTCCTGAACTTCAGGATAAAGCTGCATGGGAATTAAGACTACTGTAACTGGTGTTCTCTGTTAAAAGTGATGCATTTATCTTTTGATTGAAGCAGAATATAGCTCCATTCATCCTGAACTCCAAACTTTCTTCAATATCAATGGACTGAGCTCCCCCTTTTTCTCAGTACACAAGCGTCAAAGTTAGAGCCATCATGGATTTTATTTGGAAATCAAATCACAATGTAAAATAGAATAAATCTAGAATTCAATCAGTAGAGTACATGCCAAAAGGCTCCTAAATTAGTCATTTAATTCTGGAATCTATTTAGGACAGGTATAAGACACATAAAACAAGCACTGAGGATACAAGATGGGGATCAATAAGCTGTATTATCTAAAATAGAGACTATAAATCCACAAGTAGTGGGATTTAACAGTCACCTACACAGCACCTTTTTCATCCACACAGTCTGGAACTGAGTAATTCACAGACACCTTAGCAGCCACTGAACAGTGTCATCCTTAACACCTACTTGCTGATCTAATCTAACTCCCTGAATCAGGTTTGCAGACATAAATGGCCAAATTAAAAATGTGCACGTAAAAATATTCATGTGAATTTTGAAGAGAAACCTGTATTCAATGCCCTCTCCCTGCAAAGGTCAGTTCAATACAGATGATATTGAACAAAGACATCCCATTTTTCTAGTCTCTACCATATTACATTGCATAATCATAGTCACTATAGATGAACACCACGTTGCACACCCTTACAAACCAACACTGTAAGCACTTGAAGAGCTCCTATACAGAACTTCAATAACCAGTATGCTCATCTTCCAAAGGTTTAAAAGAGGAAAAAATTTTAGCCATACCTTGTAAGAACCATGCAGCTTTCTCTAAAAAATAAAATCATGAACTTCTAGACAATGTATCCACTACCACTGTAGAGCTTGCAAGTTATGCAAATACTTTGCATACTCTGCAAATATTTACTTCAAAAGGAGATAAGAATACCACATGCTTTAGCTCTATTAATTCATATAAAAAAAATATTTAAGGACATTTTGGCTAATACTGACATTTTAGAGAAGAAGGACATTGAAATATTTTAATTAAAAGCGAATGCTGACAAAGAAAATTTCAGTGGTTTTATACTCTAATTAGATAATAAGCCTGAGACTGCCTGCTATCATCAAATCTTATGCCAAGCTCACTAACTACGGTAAAAGCGATACATGTGCAGGTCTACATATGGCATCCTCTGGAAAACTCTTCATTTGCAGTCCCTTCCAACAACATTTCATTCACCAACCTTAACATCTGAAACTTCCTCAGTTTTGTTTAGTTAGGAATGTTTGTGGTAGCAGTTGGAGAAAGAAGAGCCAAACCCAAGATTTTCTCCAGTAACTGAATCTAGCCCAGGACAGAAAAACCCAAGATTTTCTCCAGTAACTGAATCTAGCCCAGGACAGAAAACTATTTAGCCAGATTCACTCATAATCCACTACTGGGTCTGCCAGGAATTGAGCGCTCCTGGCTAGCTATATCTGGACACATCAGGGCCCCGCAGAATCAAGCATTCTGTCCTAAGAAAGCACATCTTCTGTCCATAAGACAAAGGACAAAACAAAACACACAGCATTTACACACATGAAAGCACACACTAGGAAATGAACAATTGCAGGAATACCAAACTTGTACAAAGGAGCTTCAGTTTCCCTCTCCTACTGAAGGGGAATATTATACCTCTCTCTGAATGTAATGGTTTGCAAAACAAATAATTCTTATGACAGTTGTGTATGTGTGGGAAAAAAAAAAACCTCTAACCATTATTTAAATTTACTACCCCTAATTTCCATCTTCCAAACCCAGAAACTGTTACAGATTTCAGTGCTTATTCCTCGTCCCCAGTTAGATTGCCACAGGAGTCTGAATGATAAATGCATCTTCCTGCATTTACCCACTTCTGCTTTTTGCCAGAAACTCAAACATGGTTTTGAAGCAAGATTTAATATTTCCTCCTATGGGCTGAGTGGGTACATTCTGTAAAGGAGATTAACCCACTGAGGAATGCTATTGAGCACTATGCACAAAACTGCACCAGTAGGTCACTGATACTACCTTCTACAGCACACCTCCCTCAGAGCAGTTTACTGAGACACTTTCTATGGATTTTTTTTTTTTGTGTTGTTGGTTTGTTTCCAGGTTTTGGGGGGCACAGAGAGGGTAGAACAGGGGAAGACACAAAAGGAAGCAGATGTTTTTGCACAGACAGCTACAGGTTATCATAAAATTAAAAAAAAAAAATCTATAAGCAATTAATGCAAACCCACAACTACTTTAAATAACAAGAGACCTTTCACATTGCAAATACATTAACATCCCTCTTTTGAAGGCAATTGCTAATCGCTATACTTCTCTCCCTAGACAGACTAGGCAAAGTCATCAGAAAATTGAAGTGGCTCCTTCATCCTGTTACATACCTGTCAGGGTCCATCTCATCGAAGGATTTCCTCCAGCAAGGAGGAAAAAGCTATACCAGCAAGGTTGTGAAAAAAAGCTAAAACACTGCTTCCTTGAGAGAAGCTGAATGACTGAAATGCTGGTAGAAAATGCTCTTTTGAGAGTAACAAATCAATGTAAGAATATTTGCCAATAAAAAAAATAGGAAAAAAAAAAAGCAGTAGGCATTTACTGCTCCCAAGTCACAGATACACATGTGGCCAATATACTAAATTTTAGCATCCCTGCAATGTCAAATGGATGTGTCAATTAGCAGGGCTAGTTCTTCTGCAACCTCCTCATTAAGCTCGCTCACTGACACTGGCCACAAGGGGATAAAGGAAGGAAGGTAGCAATTCAGTAAAGTAGTAGCTTTCCAACAGGAGCATCTCCTCTAGTACCTGGAACCTTGCACAAGCACCTGAGCTTTTTTTCTGCAGCCTTAGATAGGTATATGCGTGTGGCTCCATCTTCAGAGCACAGAGCTGCACCACTGACAGCCTGCAGAGGCTTAAAAACTGGAAAGTAGGAACAGAAATAATGACATGAAAACCACTTTCAGGGAGAAGCAAAGACCAAAGGGTGAAGGGCCAAGGAGAGATACTGAAGATATTCCCTGTGTGAATATCAGGTGCTATTACCTGTCTGGTATGTGTAAGCACCAGACTCTACTCTGCTGGAATACTCTTCATGTGGAACAGGGTAAAAGTGACTACAGATGACATCCTCACCCTGCCCTGAAAACTCTGATGCAGAAACCACTCACAGCAACAGCACAGAAATTCACCACAATGAGTACAATCTGCTAGTGCAGAGATACTACCAGAGCATGCTCAGCTTCCACAACTTACAACAGCTGCAAGAGAAGTTTTGCTCTTAAGCAAGTCATAACCATAGGTCCACTTCTACAGATAATTCATATATAAGACAGGACAGTAGGATAATGGGTATACTGAATGGAAATCCAGTGATGATGAAATTCAGCCACAGAATGGAGGTAAACATCAAGAAAATAATCAAAGACGGAAAAAGAAATCAAAAAATGGGTACTAGCATTAAAGTAATAGTTCTTGTTCTCATTCAGATGTCTTTCAGATAGCTATACACATAAAGGCTATCAGAACCTAAGAAAGCACTAGAAACATATGCTATTTTCAAGTATAGATAAAAAATGTCAAAATAATTCAAGCCTATTTTTAGAAAGATCTGTGTGGACTGACCAAATAGGATCAAACGTTTCAGTCTGAATAAAATTCCTGCACACAACAGTGGCATCCTATGGGAGGGTACAAGCACCATATATGTCAGTGTTGCATACATGGAGCATATATGCTCTGACAAATCGCCATAATGTCTTCGCATTTCTCAATCTAAGGCTAACAACTGAACTACAAAAATAATTTAGCTTAATTAAATTATGCGGTTTTCTTCTATTTGTTCTACCAAGCTAACGACCACCACCACCAAACACATTACAGAAACATTTTTTCTTGATATTCTCAACCACTCAGATATAAACACAAAAAAAATAGCAAATCCAAGCACAAAATTACTATTGCAGACATGCTGCGTTTGTTTAAAAGGTGCTTGCTCCAACAATTCCCATTCTGTTCTGAGAGCAACAGTGAACAGCACACACAAGAAGTGCCTCAACATAAAATCTGCCCCCTCATGGCCTTCTATACTGCAGAGTACATGATTTTTTTTATGATGCAATGATGGGCAATGGTAGGTAATAGCAGTGAAGGATATAAAGTACGAAGCACAATAGCTTCTGGGTTTTTTTTTTCAGAGATGTAATTTAAAACATTTACTGTAGTTCTAGAGATTTTTTGCTTTGACTTGAATATACCACTAGTCCTGCAATTAATCACTTAATCTGTCTATGCTTTTCAGGCAACAGGTGATAAAAACTGGTGAAAAAAAACCTCTATTTTTGTTATTAACATGGCAACAGGAAACCGGAAAAGCTGGGACTTCAGAAAATGCAGTATATGGAGGGACTGGAAAAATTTTGCTCCTCCTCCCACCCCAGTCACCATTTCAAAAATCTTTCTCTAAAGTATTTCCAAGAACACCGACTTCTCTTTTTTGACAGTGGAAATATTAAATCGTAATTAAATTTAGGAAAGGAAAACTAGAGTTAAAATTCTTGTGTCCTGCAGTAGCCTCCTTCAGTGCAATAGCCAGGGCAGCGTGAATACCTAGGGTCCTATTATCAGCAATCTCAATCACCTCACAGGCAGAGATACAAAAACCACATGATTATCTTCAAAGGATGCTCTTCCAAACTCTAGTGTAAGCATTATGCTAAAAATGAAGCTATGAGCAGAGGCCCTCACAGAAATTTTATGGCTATAGGTACTTAGTGACCAAGAAGTCACTATAGCCCTCTGGTGCCAAGTAGCCCAGGCAGGTAAGGATAGCCATACTACAAAGCCATGCATAGCCAAGTATGTTCCTGAAGTGATACCATGTGGGTATTTTTCTGCTCTGTCACAGCTGGGTTTGGTAATTTTTTGCCAATGACCTATGGAATGCCTCAACAGCATTCAGCTACTATAACCCACAAAATCAGTGGGCTGTTAGCCCATGCACAAGGAGAATCAAAGACACATGCCCAGTCATGTTCGTTTGGAGAATCTGGTCTACAAGACTGTAGAAAGGCTTCAATTTTTGAGCAAATGTGTCTTTCTCTGAAGGACATGCACTTATAATGAATCATTCACATGCTCTGCATTTCATTTAATAAACATTTTTTTCACACTTTACCACTCTCCTCCCAAGAGTTTTTGTTTTCTTACACAAGACATTAAACTTTTTTTCCTCCTCTGATTCAAGAGAAAACACAACCGTTATGTCTTTATGTCAGAGCAAATGAAAAGTAGCTTATCAGCAAGCCCAGCCTCCTCAGACTTGCTGTCTGGAACTCATACCACCTTCTCAGGCAGCATGGTCCATATGGCAAGAGAGGCGAGGAAAGCTTGGGGAGGGAAGGGCAGGGTCTGAATGAGATTCTAAGGGTAAGGCAGCTGCAGCATGAAACCTTACGGGAATCTCTGAAAGACTAGAGTATATGGTATGTAAAGCAAATGCCAGAAGATTTTAAGAGGGTTATGCATAGCATTTCCCAATGGCTAACAGCCTGAGAGCATCAGCCTTGTTTTTTGGATACACAAGCCATCCAGACATCTGTCTGCACCCTGACCACCACCACTGTATCACCAACGGGAACCAGACTCTTTCTGTGCAAAACCTAGAAACCTAGTAAGAAGTCCTTCCTCTTTCAGTAAGTAACAAGCTGTGGTTCTCTTTATTTATTACAGCTTACAAAGTAAGGACGTTATTTTAATGGTTATTTTAATCCAGCTATATCCCTTAAAAATGAAGCACTCATTAAAGAGTCAGAGAAGCTGCATGGAAAACTGAAATCCTGTTTATCCACTCCAGCAGCACAAACTTTCCCCTGCCTGCCCAGCTCTCTTCCAGCTCCCTCAGCCCTGCCCTGAAGGGATTAACAGTTCATTTGTCATTCCAATTTAAAATTTGGTTTGCTTGCTTGACAACGCAGAAAACTGTGAGAAACACAGTCACCAGTCAACAAAAGAATGGGCTGAAACCACCGACTTACGGTATTAGCTACTGAATGCCATCCAGTTCTTCAAAATAAATATATTCCACAGCAAAATAATCAAATATCTCTATCATTTTAGATTAGTTTTACCAGATCACAAAATTTTATCAGTGTCTTCCAACTTGTAACCTTTGCAAAGTCCAAGTTTTATGAGTTACCACTTTTCCTAAAAGCGTTTGTAAATAATTTCCTGAATAAAAAAAAAATAAATTATGGCAGTGAACATTATAATCTTTGAAGGTATGTGTCCAAGTTCTTCTGATTGACCCCTGTGCTTCTTCAAAAACTAAATAAAATTGTTTATGAAGAGTCAAGACTTTGTTCACAATCTCAATTCTTCTGTGAGATACTAATGACCTGTTTAAAATGTTTATTTTAATGGTTAATCTTTGCTTTTATAAAGAAATAGGTATTATTTTGGAAATAAGAAAATTCACACTTAAGATAATTATTAGGATTTATTTGCTCAAGGATCAATTACCTAAAGTCAGTGAACTCCAAGGAACAAGGGTCGCTGTGAGGGCATGGTAAAGTACTGAACAGGACATTGCTAAAGACAGATATTAGACCATTATTTCCTCACAGCTTAAAATATTCCCTTCCCCCTACTTCTCCCCTTATTTCACAGAATTTTTATTAAAAACTAAAGTTTCCTATTCCACACAGATTTTCAAAACACTTCATCTCTCTACTATTTCTTTATTTTTCTACCAAAGAAATCAAAGGAAAGTCCTTTTTCCTTGTAAAATAGATCAGTTTGATACTGACACACAGTAACTCTTCCTCAGCATGCCCAAAAACACTTCAAGCATTCACCATTTTCAGTGAAGAAGTGCTCTCAGATATAAAACCCATGCCATAGCCCCTGTGCATACAGCACAGTGGCTCTGATTAATTAGTCAAAAGGGCAAGATTAGGCAAGAAAAAGAGATTAACTGAACTGTCACGGCACGCACTCCACACTCAGTCTGTGGCAACAAGAATGCAATCAAACTACAGTGTCAAGGCATGCCCCAGCGGTGAGGCTGGGCTGCATTTCATACAAGACACTGAGTTTGGCTGGGCTTTGTGGATTTGTTTACTCATTTACTCCTTCCTTGCTCTCAGGGACTCTCTCATTCCCTATTCCTTTCAGCAGAGTAAAAAAAAAAAGAAAAGAGAAAATTGAGCTGGGGAAGCAAACAATGAGAAAAGAGGAGTTAGGAAGGACAGTGAAGAAAACACACACCACGATGGCAGCAAGACCACATATCATCTCAGCAGCTCCCTATCTTCTTTTCTCCTTCAAGATGCAGCATCCCTCACTCCCATCCTGGTACCATTCCCAGCTCTCTAGCCTCAATAACCTCAGTCCCTTTAATCTATATTCTTATCAATCCTTGACTTTTCAATAGCTTCCTGGTACCCACATCCATCATTTCACTTCACCTACCCTTCTATTACTACCTTACTACCTTTCCTCCTCTATTCAACATGGAGTATCACTCCAGAGACCTTCTCAGTTCTGGCATCATTTCACTCTCCTCTCTTGCCCCTGGGTATCAGTGACTTTCAAGAATTTGAGAGGGAGGAAGCAGTACTAACAGTGTAACAAGAAAAATAGTAACTCCATTAGGTGAATTTAAAAGTATAGCACACAGTGCAAAGCATGTCACAGAATTCCATACAGTATGTTTCAAGCCCAAAACATTCTGGAACCACAAAATACTAATATTGAAAGATATTTACCTTTCAACTTTGCACTGTACCTTCTTCCTAAAGGATGAGCAACTGATTCTTCACTAGTGCAGAAGTATGAAAAAAAAAAACAATTATTTTAATTGACAGCATGATAACTGTGCTTTCTGAGCTTGCTGCTGTGTTGTGGTTTAAGCCCAGCCAGCAACTAAATACTACACAGCTGCTCAATCACTGTCCCAAAGAGCAGGGAAAAAAATGTAGAAGAAATATGGGTTGAGAAAAGAACAGTTTAATAATTGAACATAATAATACAATAATAGCACTAACAATGAAAGGAAATAGGAAGGAATAAACCCCATCCCACAAGAAAAACAGACAAACAAACAAGTGACACACAATACTATTGCTCACCACCTGGTGACCAATAGCCAGCCTGATCCAAGCAGTGATTTGCCCTTCCTGGCCACCTTTCCTCTCACCCACCGACTCTTCTCCACCTTCCCTGTTTATGTTTATATACTGAGCATGATGTATGGAATACCCCTTTGGCTGGTTTGGGCCAGGTGTCCTGTCTCTGCTCCCTTCAGACTTCTTGTGCTCCTCCTTACTGGCAGAGCATAAGAGACTGAAAAGTCCTTCATCAGGGCAAGCATTACTTAGCAACAACTAAAGCATCAGTGTGTTATAAGCATTATTCTCTGACTAATGCCTGTACCAGCTACTGGAAAGAAAAATAACTCTATCCCAGTTGAAACCAAGACAGTAAATCAAAGGCATTCCCCTAAATAGCTCCCAAGGGGCTAGACAGTTCTTGTTACTTTGAGCCACTGGGTAACTTCGTCAAACAGTACCATGCTGCCTCTGCTCTGCTACAACATGGTTGTGTGTTCAAGGCAGCTGTTAAATGCCAGGTTCCCACTGTGAGAACAGCAAATATTTGGATTTAAGCCAAGCATTTGCAAGAAGATCTGGACACTCCCAACAGTTCAATTCCTGTCATACTGCTCCACCCCAATGCTCTTCCCTCCATGCTGCTCAAATATACAGCTGCTCTTGATGCCTGTTCAACAGACAGCACCCTTCATCTCTAAATGCCTCCCAATAATCTACAGTGCCAGCCAACTCTCTCTCATCCGTGACCTCCCTCTCATAGTTAAGAAAATTAGGCACTGTTTCAAAGCACTTGCCTTTGAGTAAGTACATACACAGTGCTGCATGTTTGTGATGAAGACAACAAGGTGAAAAAAAAAACAAAACCCACATCTCACACTTAGACAGGCTGAGGAGTTGTCACTGGACTCCAGACCCACTAGAGTCCACTTCACCACTCTGGCAACCCTGCAGAGCACACCCACCCCTGCAAAACCCCGCTTTGCTCTGTGGTGTTGGAGCTGCCACAGTGTCACCGGTCTCAAAATTTAACCATTTCTCTGAACCTCAGAAACTCCCAATTTGAACAGGAAAGCAGCATACTGCCTAACCCATTTCAAGGCAAACAAAAAAAGATGACTAGTACAGGCATCTCCTCAGACAGTTTCCCTTTCAACTGAAAGTTAGAAATATGGAAAGAAGGAAAAAAAATAGCTCTATATTTATTTTCTTGAGAAAGTTGCTCATATCTGAAACTACTGGACTATAACAAAAATATTTTCTCTTACAAGTGGAATGTCAAATAAGCAGCACTTCAAAATGCAAACTACATATCCAGCTCCTTATTTACCTACTGACTATCTGAATTTGAATTTTAGTGCAGTACTGGCTTCTCATCAAACGTACTAGAGTATTATAAACCCACTTAAACCAGACTTCCACGAGGCAGGCCAATCTGACTTGTGACTCTCCATTTTCCTTCTGCTCACACTGTATTTGTAAATTAACTGATGATAAAAGGCACAAAACATGAAAACAAGCTCAGTCCCTATCCTGTTTAATTCTAAACTGCACAGGATTATACCAAGCATGCCGTCAGTTATTTTTTCCCTTTCAATGTTTGTTTGTTAAAATAATGAAGAAATTTTTCTGATTGGTAAATAACAATTCCAGTGCCAAATGCTAGTACAAGGTATTGGAGCAGCTGTGACTGTGGTAAAAGTCCATACAGATTAGAATAAATACCCTTTATTATTACAGGACAAATAATGCAGCCATCATCAGATGGACTTGACAGAAGCTACATTCATCAACACTGCCATTTAGCTGGCTGAGAACTGCTGACATGAAACAGCTACATTCAAGCTAGGTTTGTCACATCTCCAGTTTACCTTTTCAACTAAAACATAGTATAATTTCTTTCTTTTTATGAAGTATTTGCCTGCTTTTAAAGAAAAGATCAGTTTCGTTTAATGATGGCTTGTCTGGTTGTGTTTCAACTCAATTAATAGGCAATTTAGTCTGGCAAGTTCCAATTGATAACCAGGTTTTGGCAAAAGTGAGTTAAGAAGCTATTTGACCACACACAAACAGGATCTAACAACATTTAGCTCTGAGGAATAGTTATTTGCCAACTTAATCATAAATATCAGTAACTGGATTTGCCCTATTGACGATCAAATATTTCTAACAGTTTTTCCATTTGTGAAAACATATGCTGGCAAATTTGATTCCTGTGTTGTTTAAATACTGTAATTACAGAAAACTCTTAGTTATAAATGCCAGAATTTGCAATGAAAGCTTCAGCCAGGAAAATATTTTCCAGTGGTATTTTCATGAAGTTCTTCTTGTCAAGCAACAGAGTTTACACTGACTGTTCTTAATTAAAAAAAAAAAAACCTCAAGAAAAATCAGGCACACTTAAGGTTACAATCCTTAAATATACGTGGGGAGGGTGTGGGTGGGTGTGGGTGTCGTGTTCTATTTGGTTTTTAGCTAGGCTATGGGAACAACAGACTTTAAAACCAATCCAAACTGGATAGAGCCTCAGAAGAGGAAAAGGATGGTTCTAGATTTGAAGAAAATATAAATGAATTTGAAGACTCTTTTTGAAAAAACCTAATAAGCACCATAAAATCTGGACTTCTAGCTTCTCATCCTTGGGAATTTTCCTACATTGAGGTCAGTGGCTAGGAAAAGTTCAGATCTTCCAGTTTAGGCTGGCATCACAGCCACTTCTATATGAGGACACTCATCACCCACAACAGAATTATATTATAGGCACTTAAGTTATACTTGGCTTTTTATACCAACCAGCCTTCAGGCCTTAGTGTTTGTGAAGTAATTAAAATGAAATGGTAACAGTTTTAAAATGCTGGTTCCACAAATAATCCACAGCATGCAGAAGACTAAGGTGTTACATTGTCTTACTATTAAACTGAGAAAACATTAGTCCAGTTTATATTTATGCCCCATGTGAATCTGGGAAGATTTCAAGCATCTAATTGCAAGATTAAATTTGAAAAACAAATTAAAATAATTATATATTCATATGTACTAAAATATCTAACAACATAGTATCTATATATTTTATGGTCCTTATGCTTTATTATGTTTTCCAAAAATCCAGTTCAACTAACATTAGCACTAGCAATTAGCATGCTGCTAGGAACATCAAGATTTGTGTCCAAATATCTCTGCATGCAATCATTATGGCTGTTCATGCACTTTTAAAAGAAGATTAAAAGCATGACTGAAGAGGTTGCTGGTGTTTTTACATGAAGGTTCTTTTCTTTTAGATGTACAAAAGCTCATTTTGTTGATCCATCACTTTTCCAATTAGTCTGATGAATGAAGCGTTGACTTACGTCTGCATACTTCTGTGGTTTAACACAACTGTATTTCTTTAACAATTAATCAAAGACAATGACATACTTAGGAAGATACCATTTAGTTTTGCTTATCAGTCTGCTTAGCAAGAACAAATTCTCAAGCTCTCAAAAATGATATATTGCCACAAAAAAATGATAAAAATGTCTTGCTTTTAGTATCATTTGACTGCCTAAAAATACTTTATTACCAGATGACACAAAAAGCTATAAATTATTACTTCTTTTCACTGGCAGTTTAAATAAACTGAAGGCCAAAACCAGTTTTATCTTCAATTTCTTTTTAATTAGTTATGGCTTCTTTTTCAAGGCTTATACCAAAAGCCATAACTTTTTTTTCCCCAGATACTATGTAGCACTGGTCTATATCATATAGTTGCTTTTACCTTTTAACTAACTCACAATAAAAACTATCACCACCTCAAAATAAAAAACACTTTGTAAAAATAATCTTACAATCTTATAAAAAAAAAAAGTTTTACTATTTATACAAAACAAATATGTATATAAAGCCCTTTTTAAGGTATGCAAGAAAGACTGCTAAATAAATGGAGTGTGAATTTACATTAGTCCATTATTTTTATGCAAGGGCTCATAACTAAGTAGCATCTGTCTTAGAACTTGTTCCCATGGATTTTAACATTGCAAGTTTAAGATCTAGGAACAGAAAATGAGGGGCTATTGTATTACTATAAAATATTCAGATTTTAATTAGTTTTTCCTAATTATATAGCTCTGAAACAACAATCTTCATACTGCATATGGGTTTTGTAAATATTCAAATGGAAAAACACTCTTTAACCTCTTGCAGTTGAGGAACACTTCTGTTAAAGAATTTCAGCTGGAAATCCCAAATAAAGCTTACTCCCATCTTCTCAAGTGAAAAGACATTTTAACACAAAAGCCAGGAGAGCTTCCAAATTGTTTTAGCTGTAGTTAAAATATTTCTTTTTAGATAAAAGCAATAGCTGCATAAATTCATAAATCTCAGCCAGGATTTTGCCTGTTCAGCTTCTCCTGTAATCATAGAATCATAGAATAGTTAGGGCTGGAAAGAACCTTAAGATCATCAAGTTCCAACCCCCCTGCTATGGGTAAGGACACTTCCCACTAAACCGTGCCACCTAAGGCTAAGTCCAACCCAGCCTTGAACACTGCCAGCGATGGAGCATTCACAGCTTCCCTGGGCAACCCATTCCCTCACCACCCTTACAGCAAAGGATTTCTTCCTCATATCCAATCTAAACGTTCCCTGTTTAAGTTTGAACCCATTACCCCTTGTTCTATCACTACAGTCCCTCATGAAGAGAACCTCCCCAGCATCCCTATAGGCCCCCTTCAGATACCGGAAGGCTGCTATGAGGTCTCCACACAGCCTTCTCTTCTCCAG